>OX463848.1:25365223-25417265 GCA_949825065.1 Odontocerum albicorne | reverse complement strand
TTTACATAATTTCAGATAGCCAACATTTATATAAATTCCTTTTTAAAATGACCGAAATCATTATAAATAATTCGTCTAATAGGCTTGAATTAATACAAATTAAGATATATTTATTTGTGGATAAATTTCTTAGCGGGTCGAATTATTTTTCTATAAATATATTCAAATGTTTTGGATTGCAAAGTCTTGAACACTTAAATACTGACCTTTATCATTCGGTACTAAACTGTTGATGTGGGGTCAATAATTACATAAGTACCAAATTATAAGTTATATGATAAGTCCTCCAAAAAAAATAAACGATTCATAAAGAGTTTTCATCGAATTTTTAATATGCAATCTTTACAAATAAAAAAAAATCTTTCATAAATATTATAATATTACTTTTAATGACACAAACATAGTTGATAAAGGACACCGCTCTAATGAATTATTTTTTTAAAAACCACTAAGTAGTAGATTTAATATTTGGTGGTTTGGTTTATTTTTAGTTGAACATTTAAAATATACAGATATTTATTTCATAGAAACATTAAAATGTGTATCGTGGATTGAATTGTTTATGTACGAGTATATGATACATACGTGCATATAATATATTATTTGATACTTATGTAGTGGATTGCTCAAACCTTTCTTCCATTTATGGGTTGTGTTCATGATGACATGCATACGTATTTATATTTAAAAACACTTTTCTATGCTTTCAAAAATTCATACAAAATATCGTATTTAAACTAACTTGAGGTTCTTTAACGGTCATTGGATTCATCATTTTATGTCATTGTAAATTTATTTATTTATTCATTCATTTATCAACGGTAAATGTACCTTACCACAAAATTCTGGTAGTGAGAGGTTTATTCATTACATAATACAAATATTACAAAAAACTATAACAATAAAACCCTAATAAAACCATTCAAAATAACACAAAACTATAAATCTACAAATTTTCCTAAAAATTTAACGATACACATAGATATTACGAATTAGGGCCGCACCAAGACGGATAGCCGGCACCGCATCACACCGAGCGTCACTCTTGACATTAATGTGGGAAAAAGTACAGTTGCATAGGAACAAAAACAATAAAAATCAACAAATTAATTTCCGAAGCGAAATCAAAAGTTAATGTCGACAACATCACTAGACGCTAAAATACCAAAAGAACTAGAAGAGAGAAAAAAAAGTTAAATGTTATGATCGAACAATACACCCAGCATCAACTTTAACAAGCGCCATTGTGGATTGACAGACACCCAATAAATTTCACCGGGACAATATATGAATCGCAATAAATTTATAAAAATATTAGCGATGGAAAAATACTCCAATCAACCGCACCGCGTTAATGTGGAGTTATAATTTACACACCGGCCCAAAGTTTACCTGTGTTAGCTTTGGGCAGGTGTGACGATATCTTTCAACTAACGAGAAAGATCTTAGAGTGAAAGATTAAAAAAATCAGAGTTCTGATGGCAATCAAACCCTAGACTGCCGAGTCCTAAGCGTCTTGCAAACTAGTCCATGGAGGGTCGTCGTTTCGAAGACGTTGCAGTTCTTATCCTCGGGGCTATATAAAAAAGCATTATCGCATATTATGAGCACGCAAGAAGCGTCCATTTTCAAAGTTTTCTGTTATAAAAGGTAATATTCACCTGCATTTTATCAAGATGATCGATGACGAACAAGTAATGTTTATTCTCCAGTGGTTCTAAACTCAAACGCTTGATTTACGGGGTCAAAAAAACATCGTCTCCCTAAGTTGTTTCCGGGTGCGCTCTTCAATACAATGGCATCACCAATACGCTTAATTCAAATGAGTGAGTATGTATAATACACAGTACAATAAAAAAAAGATTAAAAATACTGTGAAAAAACTTAGCTAATCCTCACTTAAAAAAATGGGCTTCCATTCTTACTTTTGACATTTAGAGTTTGACTCTTTCGTTGATTCTGTACTTCTTGTATACTATTTCCAAGTCTCTCGAGACCCAATTAATGAAAGAACTAGAATGAGCTTTGTTCCACAAGAACTATTAAGATTAGCAAAACAATAGTATTTATAAGCAATTTCGTAGGCAGTTCGCGAATCGTGGGCTGCTTATCGATAGTTTCAACGTCTCTTTCAACCCAATTGAAATTTTCAGGAGCGCTCTTAATTTCGAGACATTTGAATGCCAAATGTTGGAATCAGCTTTTTTAATAGGAACTTGGTTCATTCGGCATCCATAGCTATTGGTATTAATTTTCCGCTCGAGGGGATAAGTGAAATGGAAACTTTTTACCGTGAGATAACCACATTTTTTTTATTTAAAAAAAAAAACCAAGTGAGAGTGCTGGGTTTGTGTAAGGAAAATAATTATAAAACTTGAAATTAAAACATTTGAAAAAAAAAATCCATCAAGACGTAAAGAATGGTTTGACTGACTTTTGTATTTGATTGATCATTGTTCATTGAGTTACAAAAGTTAGTTTAAGTTTTATAAAAACGAGTATGTATGTTACATGCCGTAAAATATGGAAGAAAAATGCTAAGTTATGTTTTACGGCGTTTGCTAACGACATTTTCACTTTTCAAATTCCTTATGTAGTTTGGTGGATATTTTTAATGTAGATGTTGAGTTTCTTCTTTGACAATTTCTTTATCTTCAGTCTTGATTGTAAGACTTATTATTTCATTTACACTAGCTTATTTTTTTATATTCAATTAATTTTGAGTTTTCGATGATTTTAAAATATTTGATAGATTGAATTTGAGTATTTTTTCCATTCATTGTTGTTATACTATATATTGGGGATTTATACAATGTATAATATTTGTTGATGTTTTTATGTTAATACCTTACATTTTGTTAAGTTAATGTTGTTTCGATTTGTAAAGGAAACTTTTGGAGCAAATCTTTTCAGTAAGTAAATTATTATATGAACCTAATTCAAGCAGGACCTTCGTATTTTCCTTATGAAAAGTAGACTAACAGAGCCAAAACATTATATCTAAAACATTTAGTTTAATCCGTCAGTTTGAGTCAGCTTTTGAAACATGTTATTTTTGGTGTATACCTTCAATTTAGTGTCAATATACTCTTAATTTTCTCTGAAAGATAAATATTAAGGTTTATTTTTAATTAAATAAAATTACTTTTATTCATTGAAAGTTTATTCTTTATTTAAAAATATAATGGAATATCACCGAATCAGGAAGATTTGAGTAAAAAGTGGAAAAAAATATTTGAGAAAATCTACCACATCGCTGAAGTGAATGCTGTTTTTATAAGATGCTGCTGGATGCAAAGAAAAATAAGAAACGTGATAAGTCCTGTGAGACGAAATTGTCAGAAAATAACGATGAGAAAGGTTTTGAATTATTATTTGGCGCTTTTAGAAACATTCAACTGATTTACATAAATTGATTTCTCTAATAGCATTAAGTGATCAAAATTACTTCAAAGACGCTTACAATGTCTTTCTATCATTATTCAAAGCGTCATTCATGCGGTTCTTCAAAGACGTTAACATATCTTACAAATTGTAAACTTGAGCCACTCTTTGTAAAAGTTCCATAGAAAATATATTCCTTGATAAAGAGCTAAAACTCTTAAAGACCGATAGAGAAAACTCAGTCTGTATTCTCGATATTCTCAACTAGACAGTGCAACACGTCTCTCAAAGGGCATATCTCATGTACATAGTCACTCTTACGACTATACGTATATTTATCTTTCAATTCTGCTCTTGTGATTTTTTTGCATAAAGCTTTAATGTAAACTTTTCACACAATACTAGAAAGTTAATTATCTGGTTCGTTCGAAGTAATTTCCATTTGACAACAAACTCAATTAATTCCTAATGTGAGTGTGGGAATAGAAGAACTTTTCCAAATGTAATAAAATGTACGTTTGCACCTTTTAAGTCTTTAAGTCTGCATTTAACAAGAGAATGGTATTGTATTACAAGGATGTTCAGAATTCATATGAAAATTGCGTTCAGTCTATTAACTCGGGCCCCACGTGGGGCTGGCGAAATAATAATTGAGTACGCGGTAAGCCGGGGGAATTTTGCACACAAAAAGTACTTGAGGGGACCAAGTTTTTAATTCAAGTTCTTTTGAAGTTTCCCAAACAATAAACAAAAATGATGAATTCATTTAAATATCGAAACATACCCTTCGATATTAAAATCCAGCGATACAAACAAATTAAGATTGACGACTTCCGTGCCCTAGTTGATAAGATGCTTTTCTTCCACGGAAAGGTTCGGCTTCAATTATGGTCTACTTAATGGTACCAAAAAATTAAAAAAACGGTACCAGTCTGGTTTAAAAGCTCTTTTGGTAACAATACTCGCACTCGCTGGATTTGTGCGAGTGTCTGTTGCTTGTACATGTATGGTAGTATTTCGAACTGTGAGTTACATGTGTACTTCAGTGGTTTTCAATTCGAAAGTGCCGAAGTCAATGTTGTCTCTCGATACGTTCTTCAACATACCCGCATCATCAATTAGACTAATATGAAAATGCTAATTTCAAACTATAGTTTATACAATTTATAAAATTAGTATTCATAGTTGATAAAAGTGGTACAATTAATTTAGTGTGAGCTTATTATGAATAAGCTTTTGGAACATATTACTTATTCTCACTTAATGTAATCTATTTGTCCCCCTTACTGGCTGAGAATACTTAAATTATAGTAATAATTTATTTTTTATAATAATTTATCCAATTAAAATGCATTGAAAGAAAGTAGAAAAATTTGGAAGGGGTGAGAGTATAATGGGAATAAAAAATAATAATTATTGAAAAAAAAAAACGGCGCCTTTTACGGTACGAAAAAACTTCTCAAATTTAATGACTAAAAAACAATGAAACACGCAAATTATACGAACTATACTTTAAGTGTAAAGTAAAACGAAAAAATAATGTAAAAAAAATGTATTAACTATTTGTAATAGAATGATTGTGAGGCAATATACACGTAGGAATAATATAAGGTATTCTGTTAAATGAGTAAGACAACACCAATGTGGTTTTTCTTGTAATATTTGTTCTAAATTTTCCAAACACTTTCAAATTTTTCTATACTTCAAGTGTTGTAAATGTCTCCACATAAGTTGTGACGTTTTAGTAAAGTAGGAAATTCAAAGAAAAATAAAACTTAAACAATACTTTTTACACTATAGTCAAACATTTCAAAACGAGCCAACCCTTATTTTAATGACAATAGACAACGTCAACAATCTTTAAGTTTTTGATAAGACGCTGGTCTTCCAACTGTTTTCAATTCCCATGGTACCCAAAAAGGAAAATATAAAAAAGGGTAAAAGTCTGATAATTTCGTCTGGTAATAATATTCGCACCCGCTGGACGTGTGGATATATTTCCAAACGTGTATTGTCGAACTGAGAGTGGTTCTAAATCCAAAAACTCGATTGCTGAGGATGAAGACAATATTGTCTCTAGGCACGCTCTCAAAATATCCGCACCATCAATTCAGAAATTTCACTGTTAATACAATCTCGTGGGGGTATTGCCAGGTGGCAATCTCTTCCAACCAACAAAACAAAAGTTAATAAAGCAAGTTACGATCGAATAAAAATATTTAAAAAAGTATTAAATATTTATGGACAACATATTAAAGTGAAAGTGAGATATCATCAATCAAAGCAGCATTCCTACAAAGATTAGCGTTAAATGTTCCTAACAATTACACTAGACTGCGCCGGCAAGAACGGTTCTCAATAACATACGCAAGAACGGGTCTTCCAGCCGCTATGCCTGTTGTAAGGGCCTTAACTCTTAAACGGGACTGCTTCGGATATTGACATATTTCATATCACATTACCAAAAGCAAAAGTAAATTTTCTTCTAAGATTGAGTGCGTTAGAAAGCACTCATCAACGTACTTAAATGACTGTGAATATATGTGTATCATATGTTTGTGTGTATATACGTATGCATATACGTTATTTTTTGTTTCATATAATTTTTTATTTAATTCTATGTAATTTTTCTTTATTTTTAATATGTCTTGTATTTTTCAAAGTAATGTTTTGAATAAATAAATAAAGGAAAAGGAAGGACGGTGGAGAGGAAAGAGTCAGGAATGAAACACTTTATATTACTGACTAGAAATTAAGAGTTTTAAATTAACCATACGAATGAATGAATTAATTCAACACTTCCATTAAGGACAACACGCACTTGGTATCCGTCATAAAACTATTTAGGTAACTAGGTTAAGGATGAGAAATATTTTTAGTTTATCTAATGAAGAGTTTATAAGATTTTTATTTTTCTAAAGATTACATTTAGAGCTCAAACCTAAAAACATTCAAAGTTTAAACAAAAATAAAAACAGTACAAAACAATAAATAAACAAATATTTTTTCAAAACAATTCCATTACTTTGAAAGAGTTGGGTCAAGGACTGTGAAATTTGAATCCCGATTAAAGATTTGTATAATTTTACAAAGTAAATCTTATTTTTATAATTCACAAAGAAGCTTTTATATAAACATTTGTATGTTTTAAGTGTATTTTACACAGTGACTAATGAAATTTACTGAAATAGACATAACACGAACAATAAGAAAAAATATTATTCGATTTTCTTCTTCTGTGTTGTGATGCTGAGCGTCTTGGTTCCCTAATAGTTTGAAACTAAGTAGATAATTTGCATTTACTTCTCCCGATACTGAACCGTGATTAATGGGGGGGGGGGGGGCATTCATGAGACTTGTCATCTCTTTGATTTGGTCTATCCACCTTACTGAAGACCGTCCCCTTGCTCGCCACCCCTTAACCCTTCCAATCATTGTCAGCTTTTCCAAACAGCCTTTATCTCTTCTAGTGACATATCCGAAGTATTTAAGGTATGATAACATTTTTATTTTCTCTTCATTTGTCTGGTGAATCCATATCACTGTATAGTGTGTAAATATAGATGCTGAAGACAAATTAGAGATACATTCTGGATGTTTTCGAGATGTGGTTTTGGCGCCGAATGTTTCGTATCTCATGGATTGCAAAATTTACTAATGTGTTCATCCTCCAGAATAAACACATAAAAAAGGCTGTTAACGATTTGCAGGAACAAAAAAAATACGATGCTTCAAATGTAATGAAAAATAATCAACCCAAGAATAATCTCAGATCTTTCATTAAGATCAGGCCTGGCCAACCTAAATTGTCCCATGGGCCGCATTGACGACCTAAAATGTTCCAAGGGCCGCATATAAAAAATAATAATTGCCAATTTTGTTCCAATATTTTTTCGATATCTGACTTTACAACGAATTTTGTACTTATTATTATTTTGTAAGTGATTGATTTTGATGCAGAGGTACACAAAAAATGTTCAATCAGTGTAAATCGGAAATAAAAAACGATACTTCAACTAGATATGAAGAGAAAATATGTATTGAACCAACAATAAAATGTAATTCTTTGGTAATATCATGACTTAGAATTCTTAGTTATTAATTCTTTAATATATTTATTTGGAAATAATAAAAAAAAAACTAATTCGTCATTTACGAATGTGGGGTCCACTGCGCTCATAAGAGCGCAGTGGACCCCACGTGGTCCGCGGGTTGGCTAGTCCTGATTTAGACCATAATACTCGAATAAGGTAATTTCACTTATTTTATGTGTCTGGTACAACGATAAAATAAGCAGTGTCATTTTACTATGAAAAAATTGAGACGGTTTACTGACATCAGTAGGTAATCGATAGCGTTATTTTCTGTATATTGAAATACCAGAGTGATATCTGGAACGAAACTCGTCGGCTCTATAAGGAATTCATCCATAGGCTATATAAATATTTCTCAGCAACATAAGCAAAACGGTGGGATTAAGCAAACACTTTGTTATTTTTATCTACTGTATTTGATTTTATCAGGTATCCAATTTTTTATTTAACTTTGTTTTCTTTTTACCCAACCTTTTTTTGCTTTCATCATATTATTATTATCAACCTTAAAATGTTGTATTTCATTCCTTACACTTCAATGGCATATTGTGACGCAGCGAAAAAGTAAAATAAACTATTTACTTAAGCATTTCGTTGTAATAATGGTTAACTTATTAAAATATCTATCTAACGATTTTGTTGTATATCATACAGTGCACATTGGTGGATTTTTTCTATTTAGTTAATCGGGTTTATTGTCATGCGAATCCCAATCAACCCAAAATATGTTTAAAATGGCTAAAGTGAGAACCAGACAGATATTCTTTTAAAAAAAAATTGGACCAAATTATGTCGAACCCGTAATCTCTGAAACGGAAGAATCTACGTGAAAATAACCTCTTGAGGAAAATACGCAATGATAAAAAGTTGATGGTTTTTATTTTGTGAAACTCCGTACATCATTTTTTTTATTATAATTGTATTGGAAATCGCTTTTGTTATAAACACATATATTACAACTATTGTATTTTGGTTTAATTTATATGTTCCTGTGGTAATTTCTTGATGCCAACCAGAATTATGTTAACAAGGCAATAATTGAAAACCAGACGGAACCCTTTTTGAAAAAACGTTCCGCTAGGTAGTTATGCTTCACTTTCCGCTAGGTAGTTATGCTTCACTTTCCGCTAGGTAGTTATTCTTCACTTTAAAAATTAATTTATATTTTTGAGAGTGTATCTTGATTCGTTATTTCACTAAAGCTTTTCTTCTTTTGTATGGTTTCTCTATCACAGTTCAGGTTTCTCATTTTTAATACAGCCTCAGGAGTAGCTTTACAAATCTCGTCATGTCCTCTTGGGAAAACATTTATTAGACACTGTAGTTAAATACTCTCTGACATGAATTAAAGGATAATTTTTCTTCTTTTCGGAAAAGATTCTTCATCTGTTTTTTTCTGCATTATTCTTGAGATGTGGACTGCCAGCTGTCCCTCTATATTTTGGGGTGTCTGCCTGGTGGTCAATTTCTTATGGAGCAACTATGCGAGAAATTCGGGTTTCATCCATTATCTTTACGTGATCGCCAGTAACGTCTTATCTGTCTTCTCCGTCTTACGATGTGTTCATTTTTATAGTCTTCTTATTTATGTATCTCCTAGTTTTTCAACCATTATTGAACGCAAGATCTTCATTTTGGATTTTCATATTAGTGTCCTTCGTGACGTATCATTTTTGAAATGTCATTTTATTATAACACTTGTATAATATCTTTCGACCAGCCAAAATATGTTGAAAAGGCCATAAAGAACTAAACTAGAACGATTTTTTATATAATGTGATACCAATGGGAATCGAGACCGTAGCGTAGCGTCTTGGTTAGCAGACAGGCGTTTAACCAATAAGGTCACGTAGGTTGTCCTAAAATAAAAAAAATATGTAAATGGATTTCTTGGAAAACGGCAATCTTTTCCAACTAACATATACATATTTCACGAGCCTGAAGCTGTATCATATGATGGCCTCCTTCCGTTAACGAAAGACGATTGACTGACGCCACAACTCTGATACAACTGTTCACATTGTATTTTTGTTACTTTAAATTGGTTCTTTGAAATAATAAGGAAAAAAAATATTTATTTTTAGTACAAAATTTTATTGAAAATCCGCATTTTTTTTCGTGATTTAGACCGAGAATATTGTAAGTGTATATTTGAGCGAACATTTCTTTTCAACTTCATGATAAAAAGCATTAGGTTCAGAGCACAAAGGATTGCTTTAAGATTTAGGGATCGCGGAGGGTGGAGTGTCGTATATTTGATGATGATTTGCGAGAATTCTTTATTTAGAGACGGTCTCGCCCACTAATGATGCTTTATACTTGATCAATTCTACGGTCTTAGAAGGTGAGAAATGTTTAAAATTTAAAATGAAGACGATGAAATGAGGGTATTCGGTGGAATTGCGAGACTTGAAACGATGTCTTGCTACTCGCTGGAGGAATGGAATGTATTCAAATAAGAGATTGATAAAACTTTCGCTTTTAAGACTGTGGTTTTTAAAATCTCAAAATAAGAAGCTCCAAAAAAAATTTCCTCTAACAAATTGTGTATATTTTTTACAAATATATTCGAAAATACTCGTACATAAAATTTCATACAGTGACTTAAAAATTTTGTGAAAACGATATAATTTCTGAATTTTTATATTTTCGAGGTTTATTTCAGCACAATTTTTAAAGCAGTGGTCGTCAACCTTTTCAGATTTACAGACAATATTCGAGTTTTGGTTTCATTATTACGGCTCAACTGATTAAGACAGGGAATGTTTTTTTAATCTTTTTTTATTTAACAAAGTAATATATGGTTCAAATATTTTTCAAGGTTATACCTATATACAAATTTATTACTAAATTAATCCTATTTTTATATTATAATTTATGTATTTACTTAATCATATTTTCCTACATGTTATTTTATTTTTTATAATCTTGATATGTGAATTTTTTTAAATAATTAACACCTACATACAACTTATAACTAGATAACAATTCTTACAACTAATTATTTAGCAAGAACAAGTCCACTCGTTCAGGTTACTTGTATTCCATCACATTCACTCAGACCTTGGTCCTCCCAGCTAAGGGAATGTAAAAGTAATTCTAATTTTTTTTTTATTATTTCAATCTTAAATATACAAATACTTTACATATCTCATATGTAATAAAAATATATTTGATAAAATTGAATTAAAACACTATTCCAAAATCATTTGAAAAAGAAACACTGTTTATTTCTATCTCTGTCTTGCTTAATGTGACTTGTGAATGTATTAAATTAGCAACATTTTCTAAATTTACCTTTAAACCTGAGAAGCAAATTCCACTTTAAGCCCGAAGATACTTATTTTTTATAACAATGCACGGTATTTTGTCGACCATTTAAAAAGTTTGCAAGAGTAATACCCAAATTAAAATTCAATTGAATCAGTCAATCAAGAAGAAAATATATTCATTCTAAAACTTATGGCAGAAAAGTATTGTTCGTTTTTTAAATGTATGTGCTTCCGAATTTGACTATATAGTAATTTCCTATAAAACTAATAAAATATTCAACTCTTTGGGTAAGTATTGGGGAAGATGATGCATATTTTCCAACGAAAATGTTAATTTATTTCGCATAAAAATATTCTTCAAAGATTCATACGAGCCGCATGTTTTATACCATAAGTATGGTCAAAGTTATAAGCCCGCAAAAAGGGACACGTGGACCGCATGCCGCCCGCGGGCCACAATTAATCGATAATTGTTTAAAGAGTATATTTTCATACATAATTATTTCAATATTTCAAATAGTTATTTCAAATACTTTTTTTTATCACGTTCTCAGTGCTGAGCGTCATGGTCTTTGTCTAAAACTTGGTACACCAATTGTCTTTGTTCTTCTTGGTCATGAGCAATGATGAATACAACGTTTAAAAATAATAATGTCAACTCCTTTATTTGATCTAACAATCTTGTAGACCTTTCTCTTGCTCGTTTTCCCTTTACTGTACCGACGCTTTTTAACTCTTCGCTTGTTTTTTCTCGCAATATGTCCAAAGTATGTTTGAATCCTTTTCCTGCATGTTATCGATAGTCCTTCGGTAATCGTTCATTCTTCAATGATGATGTGATGGTGCACCTTACAGTTCACGGGGTACCTAGCATCGGCCTCCAACATCACTTTCTATCACGTAGGATTAAGTTCAATAATAATCCCTTTCGAGATGAGTTAGATTATTAAATAGTGCGGTGCAGTATAAATTATTTCTTATTATTATGTTTCTCGTTAAATTAGCTCATTGGTTTCTTTAGCAAGCTCATGAAAACTTTTGTGGCCTAGTTGGTAAGATGTCTGTCTTCCAACTAGGGGGTCACGAATTGGATTCCCGTCGTTATTAAATTACTTTAAAAAGGGTTAGAGTCAAGATTCCATTTAAGACTTTGTTAACACCTTTCTGGTTGGTAGAAAGGGTCGCGAATTGCCAATTATTTTGTTAGATTATAATATATACAACCAAATAGAATACAATAAAAAAGTTCCATCGAGGAAAGATAGCTCACTAAGTGGCTCAGTATGAACGATTTATTAATCATTCGTAAGATATAGCTCTGAAAGAGCTCATGGGTTCTTAGTTAATAAGCATAAACATAGTGCGATCTCTAATTTTCGGATAAATGACTAACTTACGTTGACAGAAATAAAAAAAATACTTTTAATTATTGAAAGGCAACCTAAGAGTTTTTTTTCAGATCAGAAGTTTTTTTGAAAAAAAAACGTTGTTTAGTTGTATAGCAAATGTAATAATTATTATTTACAAAGAGTAACTAAACAAAACAAACAAGAAAATTTAACAAAATTTAAATTTATCACTAGTTATTCATGATTCGTTAGTATTATGTTGGAGTTGTTTTTGTTTCATATGGCAATAAGCGAAACTTTGTAAAACAGCGTTTTCCAAATTGAATATGTTATTTATTACGTGAACCATAATAACAAAACTAATTAACTAGAGGACCTTTGTGATCTAGTTGGTACTACGTTTGACTTCTCAAAGGAGAATTTGGCTTCAATTCCCGATATTGCCAAGAATAATCCAGTTTGGTAAAACTAGTAAATATTACCAAGCGCCGAGTATATGTGCGAGTGTTATTGTTTTGACTAGTGTTACCAACGTGTGCAATGATTACACTCCATGGCTCGTTG
Organism: Odontocerum albicorne; assembly: GCA_949825065.1. Taxonomy (NCBI): domain Eukaryota; kingdom Metazoa; phylum Arthropoda; class Insecta; order Trichoptera; family Odontoceridae; genus Odontocerum; species Odontocerum albicorne. The sequence continues at coordinate 25,404,602 of OX463848.1, read as the reverse complement.
ACTGGAGTTGAAGAAAATATTGTCTCTCGGCGATGCTCTTAAATATGTCTGAATCACCGATTTGGATATATTGAAGGGTAGCATATGAAATAAAAGAAGAAAAAAAACAATTATTTGTATGCGATATACATACAAATATAAGTGATAAATTATTTAATGTTAATCTTTTAAAACTAAGGATATACAAATAGTTTTATTCTTAGTTTTAAATTAAGTTGTTTCGTAAATGTGTTTAAAAATTATTTATTTGAGGCTGTTAGTGAAAAAAGACTATAAGCAAATCCAACTACCTCGCGTTACTGTTTTTTTTTAACAAAAACGTTACATCAAATTTAAGCTTTCTTTTTTCATTAAACAAAGTAATATATTGTATAAATATTTGTCAAGGCTATACCTATATACAAATTTATTACTTAACTAATCTTATTTATATATTATAATTTATGAACTTACTTAATCTTATTTTCCTACATGTCATTTTATTTTTACTATTTATAATCTTAATATATGAATTCTTAGAAATAATTAACACCTACATAGTATTTATAACAATATTCTTACAACTAATTATTTAGCTTCTAATTATCTTACAACTAAGTATTCCATCACATTCACTCAGATCTTTGTCATCACAACTAATAGTATAGGTGGACTAGTCAGGCAACAGATAATGCTTCCGGAGCCTGTGCTTATAACGGAAGGGTAGATCGGATTTACTCTCGTAAGCCCCCAGGGCAGCGACTGAGGGATTGCTGTGATTTTGTTGACTTTTATAGAACTTCATAGTCCAAGCTAGGATGTGGTGTTATAGGGTTTCTTCTCGTTGTTCAGCGTGAAGTCGGGTAAGGTTTGTTCTGAGATGGGTGTTAAAAGATATCTTGAGTGCCTTGTTCCGCACTCGCTGGAGTTTCAGGTGATCCGTGTTGCTCACACTGATCCGTGTTAGTAAAAAAAGACTATAAGCAAATCCAACTACCTCGCTTAACTGTTTTTGAACCAAAAGGCCACTTCAAATTTAAGGACGTCATGCAATTATTTATTTAATACTTTCACGCAAACACATCTGGCGTATTAAATGCTTAAAAGCAATTTCTTCCAATTAACCAGCTTTTTTTCATATTTTTACTAACATCCTTCACCGTGTATTTAACTAAATATATGTACATAATATTTGAGAAAAATAAAAGTTATAATTATAGATAAATCTCTACGAAAACAAGGTTTCAATGGTATTGTGTGGGAGTTAAGAACGGAGCATATTTCGAGGTAAATAAAGGTTATTTTACCCCTTGAATATTGATAAAGCTATAATAACACATCTGATTGAGCCAGGAATATCTTTTCAAAGTTTAGTCCAGTAAATCGCAAAAGTCATGTGTGATGCGTTCGTACGAGTATACAGAGGATTCTGGCGTCACGAGGTTGGAGAGATATTCCATGCTCAGAAATAAATTGGAATAATCATTGATACTCCTATTACTTGATTGTCAAGGGTTTGCTTGAAGTGAATGGAAAACTATTCAATTTAAATATTGAGAAAATATCAATTTAAGACTTCATTTAATAAAGCATCTATCATTGGAACGTAGATAAGATTGAAAGAAGTCGAATCAATGCTGTAAAAATACGTGCACTGAGAAGAATGCACGGGTCGACAATGTGGGATAGTAAATGGAACAGATATGAAGGTGAACTTATGTGTTAAGTGAGATCAAGGACAGCTTTTGGGCATTAAGAACGAATTTATGAAGAAATATAAAAAAAAAAAAACTTATAGTGCAAATGTAATGGATGTAGAAGAGGTATAGAACTTGTGCCCAAATAGGAAAGTCTGGCGCTCTCTCCTTTCTGCCTATGAATGTTTGTAAGTTAATAAATTTTAGTACAAATTAACGTTTTTTGCAAATGGGCTTTAAAATCTTTTGTAAGGTCATGAGAATGTTGAATAAATCCTTTATGATACCTACATTCTTCAAATAACCATAAAATTCATGCAAAGCTTTAGACTATCGAAAGTTTTTTCTTCAAACCGATTGGTCACACGCTGTGTCCTCTCAATCTCCTTAGGTCTTGTAAGTTATATTATGTTATATGGTGTTTCGTTACCTACCTGAAATGTTACCTTTTAAACGGTGATTTTTTGGTTGGGATTTATACTCTTATTTCCTTTCTCTCTTTTCGCTGGCGGTGAATCTAGGTGCGTCCTCTTCTCATTAATTTTTATAATGCTGTTTATCTATTTTCATTTCTTTTATATAACATTTGGACTCCTATTAACTTTTCTATCTTTTCGCTAACAGTTAATCTGAGGTGGTATTTATGGGTAAACTTTTTATTTTTTCTGTCTTTTCTTTATTTTCACTTTTTTTCTAAATATGCATGATTTTTTTCTTAATCTACATGTTTTTTTCTTAATCTACGTGTGGTCTGAAAAAACATCCGATGTTCTCGCGACCGGGCTCGCCCTATATTGGTGGGATGTATCTCGATCGGAACGATGTTATGAGATGAGTCCAGATGTTTTGATAGCTTTTCTCTTAAATGTACTTTCTGCTATTTATAATGAGATATATACGATTTCAGAATATATTAATATATCAATATACTACGTTACTATCAATAAACCTATATTTATTTATAAGATATTTTTTTATATTGATGGTCTACCATCATGGTTTTTGCTGATCGTGTTAACTGAGATCTGCTTACATGGCGCATCAACATGGGCAAGGTACTTCCTGTTTTTTTTTTGCCTAATTCGAGTTTCCACTAACACCAGTGTGTACCAACACATTATTTTATATTGCCAATTTGGCTACTTATGACAAAGCACGATTGATGTTTATTACGGAGCACTTAACCTATGTATATACAATACAACCACGCTATACTAAAAAGAGCTAAATCGACAATATATTATAGTTTGATAATGATGCTACATTGAGGTTTGGAAGTGATACTTAGGCTCGGTAGAAGAAGGATAAAAGTACTGATGGAGATGCGCATACGAAAATCGACAATATATTATAGTTTGATAATGATGCTACCTTGAGGTTTGGAAGTGACACTTAGGCTCGGTAGAAGAAGGATAAAAGTACTAATGGAGATGCGCATACGAAAAAAAGGTGAAATGTCAATAACTGAAAGGAAGCTGAATGAATACATTAGAAATGAATGTATGGGTATTACAGGTATTTTGAGTTAGATGAAGAAAAAAATATTAAGAAGATTTGGACACGGAATACATGTCGATATAATGACTAAGCTAGTATACGAGTGAGAAATGCAAGGTGTGCGTGGAAGAGATAGAACGACGAAAACATGAGAGATGAAGGAACCATAAGAGATGTTCTACAGTACAATGTAAAATCTAAGGGAATTTGCAAAATGTGGAAAAAATCATTGTAAATGATCAATAAGTCAGCAAAATAATGATTGCAGAAATAGGTCACATTGATAAAAATAGTGTCAAGTTATTTTGCGTTTTGATATTTTCATGGAAAGAGCTGTAAGAAAATAGTTTTTTTCCATTGTCAGAATAGTGCATAAGGTGAAGCTCCTCAGCGCTCTGAACAAAAAAGTTTGTGACCGGGATACACAGCATACGACTTAAACATCCTTAACTGTTATTTATCTGTAGTAAAACTTGCACTAAAGGTTAAACCTGTTTCGAATCAGTAAATAAAGTGTAAAAAATCGACCAAGATTCTAAGACATCAGAAGAAAATCTTCGTCAATTTTTTTTCAGTGGAAAAACTGAATGCAGTTGTGTGAACATGCAAGAGAGGAGAATAGTTAAAATGTAAAATTACTAATTGAAAGAAAAAAACATCCGTGGTGGAGTTGGTAAAATTCCTGTCAGCAAACTTGGGAGTTTTGGGTTAGATGCCCGTTGGTTTCCATTATTTAAAGTATTTTAGTATGATTTTCATTTAAGACTTCTTTAATGATTGGTTGGAAAAAACAAATACTTTTACAATAAACCCGCCAGATTGTACTATTAAGAAAAAAGCTTATTTACGTCATCTGTATCATTCTTTATTGATATGCCTCAAATACTTTACTTTTTACGTGTTTATTACATTTTTACGTTGAAACGATATAATTTTTTTACGTAAAATTTCCATTACTTCCGTTTTAAAACAGTATTTAAATCTTAAAACAAGACTACCTCCGTCATTTGGTTGGCAAGGCATGGCTGTCTCCTAGCATGGACGATAAGGGATCGATTTTTTTTTCTTCGAAGGGTTCCTTTTTTCCTCCCAGCCTTTTTAACACATTGCTTGGTTCAGATATATTTTCCCTTAGTTATGCTTATACAACGAGAGCGTAATTCGATGTAAGAATTAACAACCAATCCATTAATTTAGAATGAAAGGATCGAAACATTTCAAAAGCAGCCAAAAAATAACTGATGCATTTATTCATCTTTCTTGTTTTCTTTATGGAGCGGATACCTGGAGCGGACGCTGAGGGCAAAAATAAGAAAAAAATATGAATGCTTTCGAGACGTGGTGTTGGAGAAGCATTCTAGCGATACCTTGGCATGCGCACAGCACAAATGCATCCATCATTCGACAGCTTCTATTCAGCACAGGTTGCTCACAATCTGCGACATATAATCCAGTTTTTTAGGAATATGTCACACAGGAGAGAAGAAAATTTGGAAAGATTCGTGATCTGTCAGCCAGTATTTAGGGACAAAACAACCAGTATTTAGGGACGGAGTAGTAAATTTTGATGGACTGACCAAGTAAAGTCCTCTGTGATTGCGGGATTATATGATGACTACTTGGTAAAATATTTTAATATGCAATTCGTTTTAGTGTATCTGTTATTTTTGTTTTTTTTTTCATTCCCTATACAATCACAACTATTAGAACCTACAATAAAAAATAATTTCGTGAGATAGTAAAATATAAAATGACTGATTTCTTTAAAGTCTGTCCGTCTCTTTGGAGGTTGACGATAATCATCTAGAACTTTGAAGCAGCAGCTATGAATAAATACACGGTACCCAAGTGAAACCATTCCCGTAAGTTCTTCAGCAAGGAGATGCGCCTTCTTCTAGCACTGATGCTTTGAATTTTACCTTGCTATATCAGTTGAAGGATCTCCTACTTTTCTCCTCGCATTATATGCGTAAAGTATTCTTACTTTCTCCTTTTGATGGTGTTTAAAATATCTCTATCCTTATTCATCCGTTTTAAGATGTTATCAATACAGACTTTGTCAACCCATGAGACTATCAGCATTCTTAAATAAAATCACATTTCAAATCAATAGAGAAGTATGGAGAATAAATATATCGCAGGTAAATTTTGCGTGTTAAGACAATCGTAAAATCTTTGTTGCTGAATTACTGCAAGTAGTTGAAGTAACTTCGTGCCATACCCATTCTTTTGATATTTTGAGTATGGTTTCATTAATTATTCAGCCAGTATTCCAGATATTTCTATTTTGAGACTCACTGAACAATTTCATTATTAATACAAAGTGTAACAATCAGAATATATTATAATAAAGAGTATTTTAAATGGTGTATCTTTCATATAAAAAAATATACTATAAGTTGAATTTAATTTTGAATATGTTTATATTATGAATAAGATATTTAAACTTCGAAAATGAATGTAAGAAAGACCACGAACTCTTTTTTCTGTTATTTCCGAAATGTTTCTCTTAAAAAATATGAAATGTTGAATATAATCACTCGAAACTGAGTTTGAAGTACCATGTGTGTTTACACTTTAATTATAATTTAAAATAATAATATAAGGGGCATTGATTGGCGTATAACGATAGAAAACAGTAAATTAGTCATTAAAACTCCTATATAAAAATTTATAATTGACAGTATCAAAATCTGTTAAGATGATAGTATAATACATTATTATAGAACCAAATTTGTTGAATGGATTGAAACTTGGAAATGGAAAAATACTGAATAGAGTATAATAAATATTGTGAAAATGCATACATAGAGAAGAATATGTAGGAAGACAATGCAAGGCAGGATGAAATGATAAGGGATTAATAAAGTGTTAAAAAGGATAAAAAAGTGCACTGTGTGATAGTTTGGGTATAAAGACCGAATAAATTAAGACGACTAACCAAATACATACGAGTACACCCTACAAATGGGAATGAAAACCATGGTAAATAAATAATTATTTTTGAAGTATGAAATATAAAAACGCAGGTAAAGTGAGAAGATGTACGAGTATATGTATAAAGAAAGCGAAAGATGTGTGTCGTGATTGGAAAATCTGGTACTCTGTCTTGTTCGATGTGATATTAACATATGTTTATATTTTTTAATAAAAATATTAAGAGAAGAATACGTTTTTATCGATAACAACAGTCTAACTCATACATATGTAATATTTTAACAGTATGGATTTTGTAGCCTCACTTTGTCGTTTAGTAATAAATAGATCACACATCGTTCATCCAGGATTTTTGGGTTCGATTTGTATAGATGAAAAAAATTGGTGTCTTAGTGTGCTTTTTTATAAAAGCTTTCAAACATTTTTTTGAGCTTTTAGAATAAATTGTTATAATTGGGTAATATTTTTCTATTAACAATTGAAGATACGTTTAATATATAAACCTTCGAAATTGGGGAATATTGTCTGTCCATTCTCTGTATGGATTAAGCCTGAGAGTCATATTTTAATTTCCAAATACATGAATTGAAAAAAGAATAACACCATAATATAAATGCTACTTCAAAACTATTTGTGTCAAAGGGGCGTTGGATTTTAATCCATTTCGGAAGCTTTTTTTTTCTGAAAATAGAAAATAATTCTGGACTTCGTGGGAAAATCTGAAATCTTTTATTTACTTTTGTGACAATAGTCTTTTGATCAATTTTTAGTATTCTTTTAAAAAAGGAATCATACATTTTTTTAAATTAATGCAAGCTGAAAAATTATACTATAACATACATGTAATGCTAGTATTTTCTCAGATAATGAAAGAGTAACGAGGGATATCAAATGGCCCGAACGGCGTGTAGTGATCGGAAACAGAGCCAATAAGGCACTAAAATATATACGAGGCATATCCAGAAACTAAGTGTACTGAATTTTTGTAGGTTACAATTTTTTTTATTTAAACAAAAAAATTACGTGGTTACCGTAGTACAAATGTAAGCTATTTTTCGACATAGTCGCCATTCCTCTCAATGCAGGTGGTGAAGCGGGGTATCAACTTTTTGATGCCTTCCTCGAAGTAGTTTCCCGCCAACCCCTCCGTCCACTTCTCCACTTCCTCCTTTACCACCTCGTCGGTTGAAAACCTTTTTCCACCCATGTGCAGCTTCAAGGAGGTAAAGAGATAGTAATCTGAAGGTGCTAGGTCAGGGGAATGCGCGGGATGGTTCAGGACATCCCATTTAAACGAGGCGAGCAGTTCCGTCTGGCATTGTCGTGCAGAAGGCAGACTCCCTTTGTCAGCATGCCTCTCCTCTTTTTTTAGGGTCTCACAGTATCTCCGCAATTTTTTTAGGGTCTCACAGTATCTTGCAGAGTTGATGGTCTCCCCTTGAGGCATATATTCAATTAAAATTATGCCTTGACAGTCCCAAAACACGGATACCATGATTTTCTTGGCTGAAATTGTGGTTTTGAACTTTTTGGCGGAGGGTGAAGTGGTGTGACACCACTGTTGAGACTGCCTTTTGGTTTCAGGCGTGTAGTGTGCAACCCAAGTTTCATCTCCAGTAACGATGGAGCGGAGAAATTCATCTCCATGGAGTTTGCAGCGCCTCAAAAACTCTTGCCCGGCCTCCACTCGATTCAACTTGGCGGGAGATTGGGTTGACATTTTTCACGAAACGTGTTGTCGCGTCGACACTTCTCAACGTACTGACCTCGAACCGGTCTCGTTGCGGAGGAAAAGGGTCAGGCTACACGGAAGTGTAGCCAACATGTCGAAAATAAAATCCATCCGGTCGTGAGAGCCTCAGTACACTTACTTTCTGGATACGTATCGTATATACACTAGAAACGGTTGATGTTTGACCAAGATAAAGGCAAACAGTTTGAAATGGTTTAGGCACGTGGAACTTATGAATAAATAAAGATATGTTAGTGGAAGACGTGACCGAGGAAAACTATCGAAAGTATGGTTCGTTCAAGTGATTGATCTTTTGAAAGAAGGAAAGTAAGAATTAAGAGGGATTTAAGGGACTGTATGAGAGGGTATGTCGAAATTGAGATATGTGTGTCGAGATAGAAAAACCTGGCGATCATTGCTCTCTGTATATCCCAGCAGGAAACTGCATGTTTTAAAACATATTTATAGGCTTATAAGTTTCTTTCTATCCGCCTCCTTATTAAATACTGACGCATGGTTACGAGTATTTTGCTTAAATCAAATGTTACAAGTAAGTCATGTAAAAAAATAGGAAACTGAAACACAGATGTAGTCTCATTTTCTTCATCCTTCGCGGAAGTATTAAATGTATTTACAGTACAATATTTGGGTCCATGCTGTTACTACTCGAGGGGTCTCTAAATCAGAAGTTTTTCTGAAACAGTCCCCTTACAGTGTTAAGCATAACCCTCGGAGTGCCAGGACGCGGGGACACCCTTAATCTCCTTTATTGTCACAGTGATTTATATTCAAACTCGTCTCTGAAATCTTGACATTTTGACTTTGCAATCCTAGTTCGACTTAGTTGCGTCTTTGATACTACGTGCATTATATGTAGTTTGAACTTGTACGATTGTTATGTTAAACCCTCAACTAGTAACACGGGGTAAATTTATCGTCCATAATTAAATACTTTGTCAAGTAAATTTATCGTCCATTATTAAATAATATTTTTTATCCATGATATAAATTTAAAAAATATGATATAAATTATGATATAAATTTAAAAAATATTTATAATTTTTAATATGATTACTTTTTACTCAATGTCATGCAAAAAATGGCTATGAAGGTTATTTCTTAATTAAAAAAAACTTCTTACGCTATTTGACCGCAAGTATATTTAATGTTAAATTTTTATAATGACGCAATGCCGTACTTCACTGTGTAGCAAGACTCGCTGTTGTCTGAATGTTATAAGTACTGAAGGAGAGGAAACTCATACATTATAACCTAGTTTCTCAGTATAATATTAAATTATTATGTTCTAGTGAAGGACAATTTGACCGCAAGTTAGTAGTTAAAAGTGAATATTTCAGAATACTGAATTTTTGTTTGATTTTTAAGTTGTTTTTTCTGAGATTTATTTTAGTCTGTTTTGTTATAATTGTCTTCCACTTCTGTCAATGCAGATCTCCACTTTTCTCGATCTCTAGTCTACTTTTCCACCTCCACTTAGTTCAATCTATGCACTTTTTATTCCCCTTGCTTCCTTCAACTTCTTCTGGAGTAGCCTTTACGTTTATTCCTTCTATCTACTTCTTACTGCTAGGTTTACTCCAGCGAATCTGTAGTATAATGTATTTTATTTTGTGTAATTTATTTTATATCGTAAACAGAAAAATCTGGGGAGATTATTGCTATATGACATTTTTGACAATCAATCAGAATGATGGTTATATGCAGATGCTTGTACGAGTATATGAAATATCCAGACAAATAATTTTATTTGGTCTTGATTGGGAATTGAATCTGAAACTTTCAAGTATACCATCGCAAGTTCAAAGAGGTTACCAGATTTATGGCGAAATCAGATAACGCTTGTCAGCAATCAACATCTCCCATGGCTTGAAACATTATCTTACGAAAATGCTTATAAAATAGTCTTTTGCGAGTGCTTTGATATGTTTTAATGTCAGATTGATGTCTTAAACATTTGTCATTCATCACGACACTTTATAGTAGCTTCACCATCCTTGTCAAAAAAAGAGATTTTGAAATACATAAATGGCATAATCTTTTTTGAATATAAGGAATTTGAAATTATTGGTAGGCATAAAAAAACTTCCAATATTTTTTTAACACCTAAACTCCATACGTTTGAAAGCCATGGGAAAGATCCAGAAGGTAGGAAAATGGGTTCCACATGAACTGAATGAAAGACAGCAGGAAAATCGAAAAACCACTTGCAAAATGCTGCTCGCCAAGTACAAAAGAAAATCATTTCCCCATCAAATTGTGACTGGCAATGAAAAATGGATATATTTCGAGAATCTTAAGCGTAAAAGACCATGGGTAACTCCAAACAAACCAACGACATCGACTGCAAGGCCAAATCGCTATGGACGGAAGACAATGCTCTGTGTTTGGTGGGATCAGAAGGGTGTTATCTATTATGAGCTGCTAAAACCTAGCGAAACCGTTAAAACTAAACGCTACCGACAACAAATGATGGATTTGAACCAAGCATTGCGTGAAAAACGATCAGAATATCAAAATATGTAACACAAAGTGATTTTGCTTCATGATAATGCACCATCGCACACAGCAAAACCGGTCAAGGAAACGATTGAGGCGTTTAGTTGGCAAATGCTTTCGCATGTGGCTTACTCACCAGACTTGGCTCCATCCGATTACTACTTATTTGCATCGATGGAACACGCACTTGCTGAGCAGCGCTTTACTTCTTACGAAAATGTACGAAAATGGCTCGATGATTGGTTTGTCTCAAAAGAGCAACAGTTCTTTTGGCGTGGCATCCACAAATTGCCAGAGAGACGGGAAAATGTGTAGCTTGCGATGGGCAATACTTTGAATAAAATATTTTTTACCATTTTCATACAATAAATGTGTATTTTCTTTAAAAAAAATCCGATTCCATAGGTACAGATCTATGTATATAAAACATATTTTTTAGTATTCAATATGAAACTCACAACGAAATATAAATCGAGAGTTGATTATTTACAATAGGTTGTCTGGACGAAAATTACGTATTTTGCAAAGTAATTTTTGACCATCAGTTGTGTTCAAGTCGTTGACCCTACAAGACGTGTTTTGTGTTCTATTCATCAGTTGATGTTGAAATCTGGAAAACGTTATTTAAGTGGTTTTTTTTTCGAACGTGGGTTTAGATTGAGAGTTATATACCTGACAAACAATTTACACAAAATTGCATGCAAAAAATAATCACAATGCATTTCAACACAAAAACTGAAGAATGTATTTCATCATTATGTGTGTTGTTTATGGTAAAATAGAGTTATATTAAGACAATTAACTATAGTTAATAGTTAAATGTCCCTGTTAATAAAGTAACTTTATTTTAATTATACAGTTCCAAAAAGGTAAGCCAGAGTTAATTAAACAATTATAAACATTTCTATTGATAAATGGATTGCAAAAACAAGGCGTGAAATTATTGTATAAGTATAGAAGCGTTGAGTTAAAACCAGTCAAATTTTTTTTATTACACATAAATTGTATACAGTATAACTTGTAAGAATATATTGAAATGTGGCCATTTCTTTCAATTAAGCAGAAAGATTTTTAAGAATGCCTTACAAGAAAACCAGAGTGGTATTGTTTTCACTAAATTTGGGTACTAACGAGAATAGAATTCGTAACCTCTGAGTCAGAACACAGACTTCTTACCAATTAAGCTACGAATAATGATTTTGTTTTTTTTTATAATTTGAAATAAAATTACCAAATATTTTGATAAAATGTATTATATATTTATATAAATTTTAGCCACTAACTAGAGGCAGAATCTCGTAAACTGCCTCGGGGCCTTCGTAACAAGCCCCATATTACGTCGTTATTATGTCATAATGGTGTAGAAATCTACCCAACATCTGAGACATTACTATCCATGTCGATGGTTTTGTTATTGTTAGAATGAATTTTCTTAATTGACTTCTTCCGTGATATTGCTCATTATTAAGCACCTTGAATATCAAAGATAGATTCCTCTTTATCCTGCGAATTTCGCAGAAGAACGGTTAAAGGCAGTTATGTTGCTTCTTTCACTTGGTTGAACAAGCATATCGGTGATCGTAATATCCTTGTTTTTGTCTTACTTTCAGTTTTTATTCCACCATAAGTAATTTAGAAGCACTTATAGTTTTTTTTTTGTTAATTGTAAAATAAAAAATGCTCATGGGCTGACATTTTACTTAAAATTTGCGCTTAACTTGTTATATTACATTTTCGCTGTATATATGATATTTTAACTTTACAGGCTTATTACCATATGAAATTATTTTCTAAATTACCAGAAATATGCTGAATAGGTCTCAAACGACAACCAGGCTTAAATCCTTTTCTAAAACATCTGGGAACCAACGGGAATTGAATGCGCATCATCAAAAAACGCCAACGGCTAAAATATAGGTGTTTTACCAATAAGGCCACGGAGGTTGTTCATTTATTTTTATTTTTAAGAGAAAAAAATTTTATTTTTTACATAATGTACGATAGAATTTAGAAATCTACTAAAACGTTTATTTATATAAGCCATTTGGGAATTCATTAAGTGCACAATTTTAACAAGTTCTCACAAAGTGAGTGATCGATTGTGCTGGAGGAAGATTGAAGAAGAACACGATGATCTCGTTCCCCAAGAATGAGAACACGACCCTTAAGATAAAAAGTATTATATTGTTTTACCCTTTCGTTGTATGTATATACCACAATTAGGTGGGTAAATTGCTGTGTTCGAGCTAAAAGTCATATTAAACTACGAGATAATGAAACAAACGTTAAATCTGAAATAATGCTTTTTGAACTGTAAAACACTTTTGTTTCACGAAGTACAGTATTTAGATGTTTTTAGTATGTGGAAATAATTACCAATCAACCAAATATATGTCAAAGGTGCCTGTAGGGAAAATTAGACTGGAACATTTAAAAAGATACCAACTGGAATTTAACTCGTAATCCCCGTGCTGGAAAGCAGGCATCTTACCTATAAGGCCAACCCAATCGTTATATTTGTATTAATGAAAGTAATCTAAAATAAGAAAAATAAATTTTAACAAATAATTGTCCTATGATTAAAATATAAAGAAGAAATGTTGAAGTGTTATTTATTGAAAAAAACTTTTGCTTGAGAAATAATATAAAAATCATACACCTCTTTGTAAAACGTGAAATGGCTATTTTTCGAGTTATCTGAGGCAACCCCTGACTGAAAGTGACAAATTCGTTGATGAAATGTCCCTGAAAAGAACAAAAAGCCTCCTATCCTATTAGGTCATGGGGGTGCCTAATAATATAAAGGTGTAACTCAGGGTTGCCTCATATAATATTTGCAATATTTGGCCAAAATACGGTAATGGGATTTCATACTTTATTAACTCAAACCTGTGACTTATAAATTAATAACATATCAGAGGCTCATTATAATAAATGGTATTATGTCAATAAAAAAATAATAATATACAATACGAAAATTAATTACATCCGAAATGGAAATATAATAATTTCCAAAGACATCCCTTTTAGGGAGAAAATAATGAATAGAAAAAAAACTATAAGCTCTAACAATTAAGTACGTCTTGGATTTAAAAGCTTAGAAACTACAGCATTTTTTACGTAGTGACTTTTCAAGTCTTCTACAAACTTTACCGATTTGGAAATTTGCCACAGGGAGGATGTAAGGATGTTCCATAGAAGAGATCCTGATACCGGAAATGTTCCGAAAATTCAATTAGTGTTTGCCAGCTCCATCTAAGAATCTGAAGAGTCAAAATATTCGCAGCGTTCTACTTTAACCTGAGACGAGGTTCGGACTTCTCTCATCTAAAACAACCATGGAAATATCGTGAAACCTTATTGTTGATCGCTTCGATACCATCCTCCTTTCTCTTCAACCTTCCAAGTCTTTATAAGTAGTGGAGTTATATGACACTTCTTCGTACCACCTAAAATCACACGTGCAGCTGTTTTGACAATTGACTGTCGTTTATTCAGTTGTGTTGTATGTAAGCCAAATACAAACCGTTACTGTGTTTAATCATCGTATTTATTAAAAAAAGCGGGATTTCTCACCCGGAAGAGACCGTGAAATGCTTTTAAGTTGCTGAGTTGGTAGAAGATCAAGCCTACAGCGCTTCCTGTAGTAGGCTCAAGTTGTAGATAACTAAGTTTTACTACTAATCAATATTTTTTTACCTTTTTGTTGATCTCGTCCCTGCATTGCTTAACTCCCGGTAAAGGTCCGTTCAGACGTCCCGCGGAACAAATGGTCCAGGCGACCGTCGTAATTAAATTTTACAATATTTGACTCCCGTCCGTTTTGTGATTTATGGGGAGGGTTCATATTGCGCCCGAACGATGCCAGGGGGTCTTTTTGCGATTCGTACTACAATAGATCGCGCTAATTTTATATTGCAACGTTTTTATTGAATTCACAGTTCAGTTGCTTTTGTTAAATTAAATATCATTTAGATCAATCGACAATGGCGATATTAAAAAGTTTGGATGTCAGATTTTAATTAAAACTTCATTTTACGCGAATTTTCAATTTCAAGTAAATCGTTGATATTTTAAAACTGAGTTAACTGACCTTATTCTGTTAAGTGAAAAATAATTAATATTGAAAGTTAATTAAGAAAAAATCAAATATCTCTAAAATATAATAATATGGAGAATTGGGAAGCTATTTCTTGCTTATAGATTTATACATCCTATTTTGCAATAAGTCAAATTAACGAAAAATACTTAGTTTAAAAATTGTCAAATGTAAAACGGGCTACGACGACATACGCAGTCTAGTTTTTTTTAGTGTTTCTTCTAACCAAGGGTTACGGGTTCAATTTCCGTCAATACTTAATTTTTTTCGACTAAGTTTTTAGTCTAATTTTCACAAAAGGCCTCCTTAACATCTTTCTAGTTGTTTAGAATAAATAAATAAATTCGTCAAATATCGTCAAAAATATTCGATGCCTCTCCGATTATGAGCCTGAAGCAGATATTTCTTCTCGACGTTTCCAGTTCATCGGTCCTTCTTCAAGTTGTCCTTCGTCCATGCCGCCAGACTCTGGAAATAGTTATCGGCTGACGAAAGATTGGATTTAGTTGGATTGCTTTAAACGGCGACTTCAAAAATATTATACATCTCTTCAATGATAAAATATTTCTCCGCATCACCTATTTTTTGCAGTTTTTTGATTCCTTCAGTAAATTTAAGTTTGAAAATAACATTAAAGCCTTTCATCTAGTAATTGGAACAATTACACTTATTTATGCGAAACATTTATTTATGTAGTTCGAAAAGATTGCCTTATGGCAATGATCTTTAATATGTGTACTTTATAATAAAATGTTTAAATAAACATTGTTAATATCTTGTTAAAGCTACCTATTAAAAAAAATTATATAGAAATACAGGAAACAGTGGCGTAAAGTGGTATACGTGTATTTTAAATAAACGTGCATTTCGTAAGTTAAACCTGCCTCGGGCAGTGGCGGCGCCACGATCTGATTTATGTCAGCGATTACTCTTCTTTTGAATATGACACTATTTCGTTCAACACCAAAGAACATTAATTTCTGCCTGGCTTTAATAGTTTGACGAAATAAATTATTTTTCAATAGATTTCGTTTGCAGCGGGTTTGGAAATTTCGGGAAAAACTTGATTATTTACTCGATCTACCGGATATTTTAAAACGCCATTTCTTATATAACAGTGTTCACTGTATTATAATAATTTATAATTTGATCTCAAAAAGCTATTATTCTTTTGATCTATAATTGACAAAAAATAACTTGGGGAAGTACAAACTATTTTAAGAGCTTTAATAATTTGACAATGCTCTAAACTCATGTGTCACAGTTTTTATATGAAGTCTCATAAAAAGAGCTGAATATTTTAGACAAATCTTACAAAGAGCCCTGTATTTTTTTATATTTTATCGGAAACACTGACTTAAGATAATGAAACATACTTCCATTGTGTTCAATTATTCACGACAAGAAATCATTCATGAAACTTTTCAAATGATTTATTGTCGTGAACAATTGAACACAATGGAAGTATGTTCCATGATCTTGAGTTTTTTTCTCTCGACGCTTTTTGTAATTTAACTTCGTTTTTTTGGTGACTGTAATTGCTAAATCAATTTGTGGAGAAATCCTCCCTTAAATCAAATGAACAATTCATTTGATCACATTTCTCAGCTTTACAATTCGCATTTATTGTAAGTAGCAAAGCAATTATTAAATCACTTCAACCTATTCAAGCCTTACTGGATTGTTTGGAAATCTGCATAGCCATGAGACAATGCACTCAACTTCCGTACAAAAGGTCGCCGGTTTGAAACTTGCGCTACACTACACTCCTCGAATGACAAAGGATTTTTACCACCTCGTATTCGGAGGTATAAGAATACCTTTGACTTGTCTATCTCTTGTTTTAAAACAATTAATAGAAATATCTATTATTTCAAAACAAACAAAATACAACATGCCGTTGTGCTTCAATCGTCTCACTTCAGTGTGCTATCGGATACAGTACAGTGGTATGGCCAGTGAGTTTGCTGGTATGCAACGACTCGCATAAAACAAAAACAAACTCCACGGCGCAGATTCACTTTCCAACTGAATTGATGTTGGAATGGCGAGGGGATCCTCGACTACAAGACCCAGTAACGACAACGACGAAATCTGCGATATTTTGAAGTTAGAAGACAAACGACAAAAGAAGAGAAAACAAGTTAAAAAATTGTATTTTTTTATCAAGAGTGCGTATGAATACAATATACGAGGCTACAAAGTATAAAAATGATATAGATTATAAGATGTTACAAAGTATGAACATAAAAAAACATTAACATCACTCATACAAAATTAAATCAGAAGGAATACACACATACTACCTCGAATACAAACACAAAGCAGACCAAGGTTCAAGACTGTATCTTGCACATATTAGGGTTCTTAAAATATAACATACACAAAAACATTATAAAAGTAAAAACTAAAATTTACATGCATAATTTATCTGCTCACTTCACATTCAAAAACATTAATCATTCCAACAATATAAAAAAAATATTAAAAATAAATTTAAAATACATAATTCAGAAAAATGAAAAAACAAAACTCTATGCGTATATCAATAAATAGACGCACATACACATATTAAAATCAGGAAATATTAAAACAAGAAAAAAACTAAAATAAAAGTTAATTCGTCCATTCATTTTACATTTCTTTTAAAGTGCAAAATTAAATTATTATACAAATATACATGGCTATTCAGTTTCCCCGATAAGTAGTATGTTTAATAAGTTTGAACGACTATACAAGATCTCGAGAAAAATACTTCCACAACAAAAATTATAAACACTAGGGGGATAAATATCTATAATAATAATATCTTTTTTTACAGATTTAAGGTTAAATATAAAATGCATATAAAATATAAAAAATAATAAATCTATGGGTAAAGAAATTATGAAAGAAAGATAAATTGAAAATTAATCAAGTCACTATACAGTAACTGGAGAAGAAGCAGTCTGGAGAAATGATCATCTTTCACTCAATTTCTACGATCATCTCGGTGGTAAATGTTATTTTTTCTTTCATACTTTCCATTCGATGCTTAATCAGGGCCATGAACCTGTGCGTTTTACCTTCAGCGAACATGGCAGATGCTCTGCAGAAGCACGAATAACGTATTTTCCGTTTCTCCATGACTTTTTTGTTGATTATTTTTAATTATAATTATGGAGGGAAAAAAACTTTAAAGTGAGCCACTGAAATACATTAACAATACACAACAGTTAACATAAAATTTATAAAAAAACTGGCGAGATTTGTGTATTGTATAATACCATCAACAATATAAACATGATGTATAAATATTACAATTAATTGATTGTTAATATGTGTTGAACCTCTTTATAGTACGAGTATATTGAGAAATGTTACGAGGTTGAACAGTTTAATTTAATGCTACCTTTTCAAGCTAGTCAACCCTTTTACGCTTGCAGATCGAACGAACGAAAGCCGCACATAAAAGGTTTATGTGTAATACTATTACGATGAAGAATAAAACACCCCCTTTAAACGGGCCAAGGGGTAGTTTTTCAATACTAGCGACATACAAGGATTATTCAATTATTTTAAAAACATATGACTCATAATGAAAAGTAAGATATATCGAGCAAGTAACGGGTATTCAAAGTGTGTAAATAATTATAAATTAAAAATACCACCAAGAAAAAGGTCCTTTCAGAACAAATAAGTAAAAGCTCTCAATTTTTTTCTTTGTTGATGGTAGAATTGATGATTTCTAGGTTTCTATATTTCTATAAAAGTTATTTGGAAAAAATATAGCTTTCCAAATATGTCTCAAGCTTATTATGACATGAAATCAGTACTCCAAGAACCAATCAAAATTGAAAGAAAGCAAATAAAAAGTGGGATGATGACAATTCTCCGAGCCACGGGCTAGCAGATTGAAATCATCTCTGCCACTCGTGTGGACAATACTAACTGTTTCCAGTCTTTTATGAAGTGACAAAAAGATCCAAAAGGAAGCAGTAGTTGTAAAAAAACAAATAATGGATCTTATTTATGATAAAATTATAAAAATAAATAAGCAAAAATGTATAAAAAAACACTTTTTTACTATTTGATATTTTAACATTACACAATATCTTATTTCAGTTGAAAGAATTTTGAATTTTTGTTCATAAATTGCATAGGTATTCCTCTAATTACACAAATCGACAACCAAATTCAGGTAGAATGACGAGGGGTACAGTTAAAGCCAAAGTCTTTGTTAAATGTAATATGTTATATAATGTATTGTTAGTTAAATAATTTACTTTCCTCATTTCTTTATAATCACTGAAATGAAAGTCGTTATTTTATTGAAAAAAATATGAACCATTTTCTTTCAGATTTTGGGGTTAATAAATTGAATCTAGTGCAAATAAATCAAATGGACCAGATTTTTAAAGTCAGTATTTCTGGTAGTGTGTGTAAGGTAGTTTCCTCGACCTGTTATTTAATGCTGTTAAGATGGGTGTACTAAGAAAAAAAAGTGTGGTGTGTAATGTAGGCAATATGCTTATTTGGCTCCCATACATACAATGGCGTGCCGACTTTAATAAAGGTAAAGGTAGGAAAACCATTTAGACAGTCGATCGGAGCATTCAGGATGAATGACGAGTGGGAAAAAATTGTGTGAGCTGGTGAGTGTGGGTTTTTTCTTGTTGTTTTAATTTTGGTTGTTTTTGTATTTGTGTTTCTGTGTATTTTTTGTTTTAATTTTTATTTTTATTCTTATGATTGTGTACGGTATATTGTGGGATAAATATTTTTGGTCTTTCTGGAGTGATGATGTGTGAGGAGTTGAATTTCGCAAGATGTTTCCAGTTGTAGTTGAGTGTCACTGTTTGTCAGGTTGATGAGAGCGTGCAATGGGGTTTTGTTTTTGTGTAATCAAAAATCTGAAAAAAGTATCGATTTATTTTTTTATGCTAAATATCCTCAGTGAGATACAGGCAAAAGCCTAGTTTACTGGGGATACGACAAATGAAAGGCAACAAACCCAAGATCCATTAAAATTGTATGTCTAAATCAAATTACCTGTGGTTTTTTTGCAAATTGTGTATATTTCTTGTCATGTGTAATAATAAAAAGCAATAATAAAAAAAATGTATGAAAGAATGCGAAATGAAGATATTAGGAACGAATGCATGGATAAAATAATACATCGTCTGGAAAGTAGTTCCATATTTCTAGGACAGATGTCGTAATGACAATTCTAAACGTGCTGAATGGAAATTATTATGAAATGTTGTATATTTAGGTAGTTTATTCAATTCTTCGGCTATTGCTGAAAAAATCCAATATTTATAATTAGCGTTTTTGGTTCCATTTTCAATATACAACAAAACAAATATTTTTTTTCAGTGTCTAATGCAATACTTTTTTACTATTCGCAAGCTTAAAAATGTGACACAAACAAAAAAAATTGTATATATATTATATACATGTACAGTGTATGTCGACTATGCAGTAAGCGTATGAAATGTGAATAGGGTGAAAGTTGTATTGTATTACACTTTCGCTGTATACATTACACTCGAGTGGATTTATTGCCATGTGGAAAAATCTTTCAAAGAAACGTAAATATGTTTAAGAGGCCTTAAAGTGAAACCTAGGCAGAAATCTTTTAAAAAATAATTTGCGTTTCAACGGAAATATAACCAAGAAGGTTACATAGATCGCCAAAATTATGTGGTTATACAAAAATATACAGCGATCTGTTATCTCTGCCTATCCCACATGGGCCACGACGTAATGATATAACATTTATGTAAATGATAAATTATTTAAAAACTGCTACATTATTAAATTGCGTGATAAAATCTCTTATTTCTAATAACCTGAAAACGTACTTTAAATTTTAGTTTTAACATATAAAAAATGCCCTTATAAAAAGTAAATCGCTTGGAGAATTGTTAATTTCCGGGGTGAGTTGGATTTATGATCTCCATTAAAGTGAAAGAAATGTATACTTGCAATCGGAACATCCTAATCGTTTGTCGATGGGACATTAAAAATGGTATTATAACGCGACAATTACGTTAAAGGTTTTTTTAGAATTAAATTTACATTTTTAAGGGTATAATGTAAGATAGAGGATATTCTGAAAAGAAATAGAAAAAGTAAATCTACAATGTTTTCCAGTACTATTCTTCAAAACAGGTATTAGAGGACCTCTGTGGCCTAGTTCCTAACACGATCAACATTCATCCGGGAATTTGGGTTCGATTCTTGAATGTACCCGTAAAAAATAAAAAAATAAAAAAACTTGTCCCAGTCTGGTAAAAGTGTTTGTATGCGAGTGTTATTGCTACTTCATGTGCAGCCAAATTCCAACACGTGCGATGACGAACAGCAAATTCCACACCTACTCCAGTTAATCTTAACTCGAAGGGTTCACTAATAGGGCCAAAGATAATAACCTCTCTGCTACGATCTTCACTATATATGCAACATCAGGCAGATCTTCAAAGCTGACAACGAAGCAGGTCTTCAAAGATATTAAAACAGGCTAGCTTAAAGCAATCCGCGTACTAAAGATAAACCCGATGCTTGCTAAACTAGCCTTAATGGACTGCGTCATTCATACCATCACGCTATTTCCCTATTAGGGTGAGCAGAGAAGACAGAGCGACAGACGTTCCAACCTCAACACACACACTTCGCTTCTTCTACACCCATACAGCTTCTCATGCAACTCAAACGATTTCTCTATTTTTTTACGTTTCTTTCTTTCAAACTGTTTTTTACATTTAACTTATATATTCATCCTTAATGAAAATATGGTTCCTTTTTGCGCGGAGAATGTGACCTCTATCCTTTTTCATGTATTTTGTTAGGGTCTTTTTTGGTAGTCTGTTAGACGCATATTTCCACTAATAATAGCTCAGAATGATTCATCCTTATAGTCTCTCATAAGTCTTGGGACACTTGATTTTATTCTTTTGTACCGAGTTTTATTCCTTCATGCCAAACCCAAAAATGTCATCGTATATAAGATACAAATTTTGGACTTTTGGTCATGAATTGATGGCTATATATGTATAGTCACGAAACAGTTAACAAACTAGAAATGTATTAAAAGACCCGTGCTGGAAAAATGAAGCTGGAACTCTTTTTTCAAGCTGTTTTCTTTCCGGCATAATTCGAAAACCAATAGTTCTATGTACTAGACTCTGTGGTTGTGAGGTACGTAATGAATTTTAGTTCAATTTGACTTTTTGGGTCAAGTAAATCAGATTTTGAAAGAAATAAAATGAGATGTATTATCAATAGATGCAAAAATGTGTAATTGAATAGGTAAGTTGGGAGATCTTTTTTTCCTGCCTACTTATTCCACAAGGTGCAAAGCGTGATGGTATTCACGTATGAAAAATGACGCGATGTTACAGTTATACAATTCTTCAACTTTTTTATCTATTTTTTCCGCATTATTCCTGGGATGTGTACTATCAGCTATCCCTCCATCTCTTTGGGGGTCTACCTAGTTAGCCAGCTTCCTATGGGGTATGCATAATTATGAGAGGAATTAAATTTTCACCCATTCTTTGAACGTGATCCCGCCAATCACCTAAATAACGTGATCCCGTCTTGTCTGTCTTCCTCATCTTACGACATCTTCCACATTCTTTTATTTCTGTATTTTTTATTCTATCTCAGAGTATTTAACCATTTATACGAGTACATCGCAAACGTACTCGAATAACTGGTAAACTACTCTGTTCAGATACATGTTCTAAAGAGTGTCTTTGTAAACAATTCATGTTCAAAAATTTCATACTTTATCAATCAAGAAATATGTATAAAACTTTTCAGAGATAGTTGAAATACTGTCCCCAGTTCACATAACTCTAAAAGGTACCGGATTTAAAATATAAGTTTGACATCGAAATCAATGTAATCCCGTGATCTAATATGTGGGGAGGGGAATAGTGAATATTTTATATCCACGCTATTACATGTCAATTCGACTCCACGTCGTTTTCTCGTACGAAATTCCTTTTTTTGTCATAATATTATATGGAATTTTATTCCAATAAAAAAATCATAACCTCGTCTCGCAATTCCATAGAGTGAATATCAATTTAAAGTATTCGAAGGAAAAATATTGAAGGTTTTAGGCAGTATATTATATTTAAGTGCGTTTTTAAAGCAAATTTCCAAATCTGTGAATTATTGCATTGCACTTTATTATACATTTATTGTATTCAACACAACTTTGTAGGCTTGTAACAATCTCTTCAAACCAAACAAGAACATGTTAAAGATTATATTATGAAAATTAGACTGAAATCTTTTTCTCAAAATGTGGGTTACAGCTGTACTCAAAATCGTGGACCACGGACTGGTAATTATATATGATTCATTATCCTGCAATCCTTAGCAGATATTTGAGATAAATTGGAATGCCAAACTCAGCTATGACAAGTTTCACGAAGATATGGATTAACCAGTCAATACTCAAAAGAACAAAAACCCGCCTAGTTAATCCACAGTATTGTGTGGATTTGAAATATGGACGTTGAGAAAGGAGGTAAGATACATGATAGACGTCATGGAGATGTGGCTTGCTAACGTTTCCATAATTCCAGAGCTAGTGATTACTGAAAGACGACTTGCAAAAACATGTAGAAAAATAATTCTTGAATACTTTGGATACATTGCTAGAAAAAAATGACAAAAGTTGTTGATCACGGGGAAAGTTGAAGGAAAAAAGGTAAGAGGAAGGTCTCTTACAGGACGGGTGGGTTAAATAAAAAAAATAACAATATTACCTTTAAACGCCGAATTCTATATATTCCATAACCGAGAAGAATGGAGACAAATAGTGCATTGGGTGTAACAAGTTCTAGATATAGCAGGGAATCAGAAGACGCTTGCTAATGAGCACACTTTGAAAGAGATTTTATAATCTAAAAAGAATATTCAATTTAAAATATTTGAAATATTTTCCGCTTTCCAAACGCGAAATATGTAATTTCATTTTCCAAACGCGTAATACATTTTCCCTTGTCAAATGATACATCACTTAACGAACTAGACCAACCTATTATGAAATATGTAATTCCATTTTCCAAACGCGTAATACATTTTCCCTTGTCAAATGATACATCACTTAACGAACTAGACCAACCTATTATGAAATATGTAATTCCATTTTCCAAACGCGTAATACATTTTCCCTTGTCAAATGATACATCACTTAACGAACTAGACCAACCTATTATGAAATATGTAATTCCATTTTCCAAACGCGTAATATATTTTCCCTTGTCAAATGATACATCACTTAACGAACTAGACCAACCTATTATGAAATATGTAATTCCATTTTCCAAACGCGTTATACATTTTCCCTTGTCAAATGATACATCACTTAACGAACTAGACCAACCTGTTATGAAATACTTTGTGTATGTATAATTAAATGTATGTATAATTAAAATAGTACGAATAGAGTTGTGTTCTTACAAAACGAAAATAATACTTGATTCAATTAATAAAAACTACATGTTATTCAATACAAAAATTAAAAAAAAAAAAACCTCTTTTATATTCATTTTTAAAAAACTGGATAAAACAAAGCGAATGATTAAATTTTGAAACATTTATCTTGTGTTGAATAATTAAAGTGTTAATTTCTTTCATCTAATAACTGTGTTTATATCATATATTAAATGCCTTGAATACATCTCTTTACTATAATGTTCATTTTCAAATCTTCATCATTTTCACTTAAAACTTTAAGAATGATTGTTACTCGATTTAAAAAAGTTTTTAAGGTCTTCTGTTGTTTTTACCTTCTCTACGATTTAATCTTTCCCTTCATTTTGTTCAATGGTGGTTGGGTAAGCTAGTTCTTTTAAGTTCTTAATTTATAAGTTTTTAGGTTTGGTATTTAATGAATCTGTAACGAAAACAAATTACGTAAGCCATTATACAACTTCATAAGGAAAATCACTGTGCGACGCCGCGCTGGAAAGTTTCAATTAGTCACGAGTTCCGTATCCTAGTTGGTAAGATGCGTTACTTCTAAGCGGAATATTTTGAATCGATTCCCAATGGTATCCAAAAAAAATATATAAAATATCCCAGTCTGGTAAAAGCGGGGACAATATTTACACGCGCTAAATACGTGTTCCAAGTTTTCACTTCATATACGGTAACGTTATCAACACGTGCAATGACGAACCGCAAGCTCTTGTGCATACTCAAGGGATTCAAAGCCCAAATAATCAACTATTGGGACCGATGAAAATATTGTCTCCCAGGTATGATCTTCAATATGTCCGAATTGCCAGTTCGGATGTCTTTAACGGTGCCATACGAAATAAAAAGAAGAATTAGTCTACAGGTAGCTTTGTTGTATCGATACTTCGTTAATTGAAGTATTACTGTAATAAAGAGAATCGATAAGTTTTTTTTTGTAAAAGTACTTTTTACCATAAACAAGATAATTTCTATTATACGAGTATTAATGAACAAAAAATAAATTAAATATTCTTGCTCTACTTACAATATCATTAAAATATAACACTTATATTTTTCATAAAAACCACTCAGTTTTTAATGTCTCCAATTGGATTAAGACTATCGAACTTTGATAATAAAAATGTAAGGGAAAATGTCGCGTTGAGCATATTTACATTTTAAGCTGGAGGCGACGGGAAAAGGTACTTATATGATAAAAGAGAGATTCGCTCCTTCGACTTCATCATAATTTTAGAGTATATTTACTTTTCTCGCAAGCCTTCCTACTTTTTTATCTACCCTTACAGGGACGGGGTGAGAATAAATAATCGCAAATAATTTGATATTTAGTAAGTATTGTTTTTTTTTAATTATCAATCTCAAAACATTAATTAATTTCCCGCGTGCCAAAAATCGTAAGCTTTGAAACGTGTTGAAGGCTTCTTGGTTTTCGAAGAACAAGAAAACAGGTGCTATAGTAAAGGATATCCTGTTAAAAATGTTTCATTTCTAGCATAAAGAAATATAAAAGGTATTGTATTACCAGGTATCAGAGTAAAGAAAGATTTTTTAAAGAAATTTAGCATACAACCCGAGAATTTCGGAAGTTCTTTTTCATTGGACTGAGTGTTCTTCTTATCAGTTTTAGTTTTTCAGGTCAAGGCAGATCAGAACCAGTTAATAATGCTAAATCTGGACTGCTGGAGTTTGATCTTCTTTTCACTCGTTCTTCTTAGCAACAACAGGAGGTTGGTTGTTCTAGAGACATAGTGGTTTTTATAAAACCGGCCTGGATTTTAACCTAGGGGCTGAATCATTTGCATCGTGAATAGGAAGATATAAATATTTGATTTGAGTTCGTGGATAGGGAAATATAGAGATTTATACGTTATGTATACCTTTAAATGCATGTAACCATCATTTGTCGAATACAATATATTATTTTTAAATCGACCTGGCTCTTGAAGAATTCTGCTTTTGGATTGTTTGTTTTCTCAAGTTTGTTGCAAAAATCATATATGCCACAAGTTGCTTATCAGCTGTTTATATACTCGTACATATAACAATCTAACCAATTAAGGTAAAACTACCTGTTCGAATGGATTTGTGGAGAAAGGACTGGCTTTTATTTTTAGGTATTTTGTATATTTTTCATAAATTCAAAAGTCAACGGGGCACTAAAACAAATTTACTGTTACTCGACAGTACCAATATCTATTAAGATTGACAAAAGTATTTCAGTACCAACTTTGATGTCTCAGAGTGAAACAAGAAAAAAATACTTAAAGAAACCGAATAAATGCTGTAGAAATGTGTGCACTGAGAAAAATATGTGAAACGATGGTACGAGTATATGACCGAATGCAGAATGAAGTGATAAAGTAAATATATACTCGTATGTGAACGTAATACTGATATGTTAAAATGTTTAGGCGGATCAATCTTAGATGGTTTGGGCATATAAAAAAACATATGAGGCTAAAATAGCAATATAAATTCACAGTGATAATGTAAGTGGCAGTTGTCGTATAGGCAGGTGAAAGAGTTGGATGTGATATTATGTGTATCATATTTTCTATAAAGGAAATGTTAAAAATAAAATAAATCGATGGAGTTGTATGCAAAGACGTATGGACATGAGTGAAAGGAAAAAAATCTAGTGCCATGACTTCAACCTACCCGGAAAAAAGCGGCATTATCATATGAATGTTTGTACTACACAAGCTATTTTTTTTTATTATTCTTATAAGTTGGTACCTCTGGTGTGATCTGTCAAAGTTTTTAACTGGCATTACAACAGTTTACACACGATAAATCAATTAACTCGTCAATTAACCACATGGGCGTCATCCATCCCTAGAGATGTGGCGTGATTGTGTATATACTTTTGCGGCCGCTAAATACCTTAAGTCGACCCCTCGCGTATACCACCACATTTGAAAGGGGTAGATGTAGGCAGACGGGAGGGGTAGATGGAAAAAGGGAGTAAATGTGGCACCTTCACGTGAGAGCAAGGGTCTCTAATAAGGTCCGCGGCTGAAGAACCTAAAAGGCTGTAAGGGCGTCTTTTGGGGTTACGTGGTGTCGTTCTATATGAGGGAACATGCATTTTGTTAAAAAATAATATAAATATTCTTTTGAAACATCTTCTACATCAATTACTTGGTCCAACCGTACTTTTCTTCCTTTATATTTGTTCTTTCTTTACAACGACTTTCACTCACATTTGCACTGTACATTTGTTTTGTGAGTCATTCTTCATTCATTTGATCTATACGCACAAACCATCAGTGCTCTCTTTTTTATCGTATTGAAAACATCAAATTTAAGATCATATAGAGTACATTCCTTATCACTTCATTACGTATTCTTACACATATGGTCATACCAAGTGTTTTTTTCAGTGCACGCATTTCTTTAAATATAAAACCAAATTATTGCAAAATGATTCCCCCTTTTAAAGATTAAAATGCAACAAAGATTTAAACAATCTGATTAAAATGAAGGAAACATTAAAGCTTCGTCTCCATCACTCTCACGCATAATCAGAGTCAGGGTCCTGAATTCATATTGCACACCTTCCCTGTGCGTCCATATTGCCATGTTATGTAATTTGAATAACTTTTGCGAATACCTAACTATCTCTACTTACTTTGGTCTGTTTTGGTGAAATTAATTGCCATGTGGCAATAAACCCATCAGATTGTTTTACATTGAAGTGTTAAATAAATAAAACGACTAGATTCTTTGTGGTTTATTTAGGAATAGTATACATTTTTTATTGTTTTTACCTCAGGCATACTATGCAAGACTACGTATTGAATACAAGAAACATAAGAATCCCAGAAAACATAACTTAAGAACACTAAACTAAGGGAAATTGAAAAATATCAATTTCAGGACTGGATCATACCATACAAATTCAAAAAAAAAAAAAAGCAAGCAAAATTATGCAATTTAAATAGCTAGCCCAGAAAAAATAAGACTAGAAAACATAGTTTGATGAAAAAATAACTATAATTTTATTTTAATCAAAAAGTGTTTATTTAATAATAAATGTTAATAATGTCCCCTTCAAAGTAGACCTAAAGGATAAACACTTTTTACCAACGTTTTTTTCCAATTCAAGAATCATTAGTGGAACGTACTTTTTGGGATAGACTTTAGCTCACAATTTTGCCTTTATCTCGTCTAGGGTCGCAAAACGTTGCCCTTTTAATGTCCTCTTTATCTTCGGGAACAGGAAGAAATCTCAGAAGGTCATATCTGGTAAAAGCGGAGCCTACAGCATCACGAGGGTGATGGTTTTGGCCAAAAGTTCACGAATTAGTGCATTATCGTGGTGCAAAATCCAGGAGTTGTTTGCCAACAATTCTGAACGTTTCTTTCCTATCGTCTCACGCAATCGACGTAAAATCAAAATAAAAATGATAATGAAAAAATCCCAAAGTGACTGTCAAACACAAACTGTCTACCCAATATGGCTGAAAATTAAAATGCACATCACAAACAGTGTCACGAATGTATGAAAAAAAGATGAGCTTAATCAAAAACAAACGGCCCGCGAAATCAAAAATTTTTTTAATCTTTTATCGGAATTTATTATTGTATTGGAAAATTTTGACAAATATAAGAGGTTATTTGTCTTAGCGACAAGGGAACAAAATGGTGATGATGATAAAGATACAAATTATATTTTTTTTGCATTTTAATGATAAGTGATCGATTAATTTAAGTTATCCGATCCGAATGAGCCTTTTAATTTTTGGTTTTCAATTATTATTAATATAATGCATTTCTCTTCAAAGTATTGTAAAATTTTACAATGCCTTTTCTTTGTTCTCTTTAGTAAGAGCTATAAAGATTGATTTTAAAATGGATTCTCAAAATTTTATCAATATTCTCAAACTTTCTTATACTCGTATCAAAGAGTGTTGATTGATTTTTAAATTGAAGCGATTTCAAAAACAAAACTATGAATTTCAATTATGTAAGAATCATTTTAAAAAATATAGTTACATTTTTGTGAAACATAAAAATACGGATTTTTCTTTTGTTTCATTTGATTTACCTTTTCAGATTTATTTCATTTTATTTAGAGTTTCGAAACATAAATCGACGAAGTTTTTAGCAAAGGCAATTAATTGTATCGTATAATTATTGTAAAATATATTGTTCAAAAGTAATATTTTTAATGTAGCGCCAGTTTTCAAAGATATATACAGAAATACATTTGAATATTTCCGTTCGATTCCATTGAAATTTAGTGAAAACGAAAAATATATTATTACTAAGAATTCAAATCATTTACATTAAAAATAAAGAACGCCGTTGTTGACTACTTTTACTAAGAAGTGCCGTTTTTACTAAGAAGTGCCAAAATATTCAATAAAATTGTTTACCTTTATTAATTCTTGACCTAAAAAGGTCGAAATTTAAATAATACACAGCGAACTTCAAAAGACTTTAAAGAATTTTGCAACTTTTCCGTTACTCATTTTATTTTAGACGGCAACTTTTGTAACGTCGACCATCTCCATTTTTTATGGTCACACGGAAAAATGTAGGCAAGGTTAGAACTCCTATTTGTATTCGTATGTTCACTTGTGTATATTATAATATATGTAGATTCCTTAACCTAAATGTAGGCATACACTGAAGAACAAGTGTCGGGGCTTGACCCAGATACTTCTGTTTTTATAGTTGTGTTTACTCCTTTTTCAGGGTTGAGAAAATTTCGATTCGTAGATTTTCCAATTGAGTTCACGGAATTTGATTATGGAATACCCAAAATTTAAGTTGAGAAATCTTAATAAAAAATCAATGCGTCTTTTGTTGCTACGTTTTTTTTTTACCAAAATCATGTATAAGCTAGAATTATTTGATAAACGGATTGTTCAGAATCAAACAAAAATACCTTAGCTTTAAATGCTTTTTTTATTTCATAAATTAATACATAGTACAAAAATTTGCCAAGGGCTATGCGTATATACAAATGTATATCTTAAGAACGAATCTAACTTAATTTAAATTTCCTACATGCCATTTTATTTTTGATAATCTAAAGATATAATACAATTTATTAGAAATAGTTAACACCTACATACTGACTTAAAACTAAGTAACAATTCTTACAACTAATTATTTATCAAGTACTGGTCCACTCATTTAGGCTACTTGCATTCCACATTCACTCAGACCTTGGTCCTCACAACTTATACTGGAGGTAGACTAGCCAGGCAACAGGTGATGATTCGGGAGCCTATGCTTATACAACGGGAAAATAGATCGGACTTAACTCTCGTAAACTCCCAGGGCAGCGACCTTTCAAATGTTTTAAAGTGAACTTTAAATATTTCGGTCATATATTGAGGTGGTAAACATACTACCTGCTAAAACTAATATTGCTTTAAATAATAAATTACTTGTGTTAGTTACGCAACAGACGAAAGACAAGTATCCACATAACACCAACATACTTGTATACTCGTATATAGGGTCTTTCAAATTGAGCGGTTTTTTTTAATTCTTGAATAAAACACAGATCATGTGATCTGACACCGTTGGACTATTTTCTCTGGGGTTCTCTGGAATGACCCCCAATCACTCTGTTCGCGTTGAATCGAGGGAATAAAGCTGTCAAAGCTGCTCGCGATAATTGCAAAGTTTACGGTGAAGATGCTATAAATGAAAAGACAGCTCGTTGATGGTTTTTGCGTTTCAAAGACGGTAATTTCGACCTGAAAGACATGGAGCGTTCCGGACGACCAGTGGACTTCGATGAAGACCGCTTATACCATATTATTCATAAAGATCCCAGTACAACCTGGCGGGTTCATTGCCAAGTGACAATCTCTTTCAATCGATTAAAAATATGTTAATGAGACCTTTAATGAAAACCTGACTGGAATCCGTTCTAGCGGCATTTGACAACAAAACAAAAAATCTGGGTTCTAGCGGCATTTGAAACAGCAGCCTCCGGGTTGGGAGACAGGTGTCATATCAACTAGACTACGGAGGTCGTCTTTTTTCATCTAACTGAACACATCAGTCGAAAGATTTCAAACATTTCATTCCTTGTTCTGTCATTTATCCTTACTCCATGAGTCTTTCACTTCCACGCATTTCCACAACATTTATTCGACTCCTTTCAGTATTTTCACACGTCCACGTTTAAACTCCCATACATTAAAAGGAGTTCTTGAATATTGTTGTGGACTAGCAGGTTTTGATACTGTCCGGTTTGAGTACATGTGTAGTAGTGCCTCATTGACTTTGTTTTTTATCGTTTCACACCATTCGATATCATTTGTAACACTTTCATAAGAATAAAGTACCACATTAATACAACTCCTCAATTCGAACCTGAAGTTTTGGGAGAAAATCAAGTGTCGCACTAACTTGGTAACTGAAGACGTCTATGATAAAGGCGATTAAAATGAAATGGAGATAATTCAATCCATAGTTCAATGTAGGTGTAGGAATATTTTCAACAAGGTGGAAACTAAAAATGAATAATTATTTTCATATTTCATAAATTATTCGAGAAATCCCATAAACACATTAAACATAAAAGGTTCGGAAATATAAAGTCCTATGAAGGCTCCCGACGGAAGAACCTTTACTCGAACCATAAAAGGGTCAAGGATTAAAATATTTTTCAACCAAGGCAAGGAGTCACGACAAACTTCTATTTATATGTATATAAATATGGTACGAGACGAGTATCACCATGCAATAAAAAATCTGAAATTTTAAGAAAATTCTCCTGTTTATTTTAACAATGTAAAATTTCATGAAACAAACTTTATACGTTTAACTTACGATAGTTATTGTAGGTTATTGTTTTACTTGCCAGACCATAAGATATGTTTTCTGTTTTTTTTGTCAGATCACAAAATAAATTATTGTTTTAATTACTAAACAAGATTACCGTGAGTAATTAACAATCTCTTCTGGTTTTGAAATACAGGTAAAGCTCTTGTCAGCAGGTAAAATACTCAAATCAATTATCCGACGAGGTTCTGCTGACTGCTAGCACTCCGCAGGGTGAAATGGTCTCACCTATTCCATTTTCCACCTTCATTGACACCATAGCTAGAAAGTATATGATATACTTACCTCTATTACCGAAATGTTTCTTCAGATGTTGATATCATGAATTATGATCTCAATTGCATCAGGCAGGAGTCTAAAGAAACCGGTCTACTCGTGAATCCTCTTAAATCATAAATATTGTTGTGGAAAGTGGACGTCTTATGTTATAAACCTTTCAACTTTTTCCTCTGTTAAAATCGATATTTCTATAATTCCTTATTCACCACCTGTCAGAAATCTGGGATCTATAATCAATTGATGAAAATCTAAATTGACATAATCATATTTTCTAGTTTAGCTCACGATCTTTGCTTCCCTGCATTTCCTTAAAATAATATGACACGAAATATTCTGCGTATTTTGATGTCTTACGCTTATATTACGGTGATATATGTTATTTGGGTGCCAACAAGGAGATATTGGATAAGTTGAGAATATTCCAAAACGATTGTATTCTATTTATATTTAGGAACAAATTTGAATGGCCTAACATCAAGAACGAATCTTCACCTTCTATCGACATTATTTCATTATTTTTAAAATTTCATTCACACATGACAAGAAATCTTTAAAATGCATGATTTTCGAAATAACAACACGTTATTTAATTTGAATACACAATTTTAATGGATCTGAGTTTAATGTTTTTTATTTGATATGCCCCCAGTAAACTAGGCGTTTGTCTGTAACTCACTGAGGACAGTATTTTGCTTGTTTTAAAACCCCAGTTCTTCTTCATATCTTCGCGAAAAATTACACTTTCAAAATACGGAAGTTCTTCTAGATGAGGAGATGATAAACTCTTACCATACCAACATACTAGACCTCATTTTATACTTCTTTACTTGGCACGACTGTGGAACGAACCTTCAAGAATTATTTTATGCATTCCACCTTTATTTACATTTAAGAGAAAATTGAAAAAAATATAACGTTACTCAGAATATTATTTCATCCTAATTTTCCTTTGTCTCCCCTTTCTTATTCTAGAACGAATTCCTTTCTAGTTCTATGTTACCGTTAATGTTTAGAGATTGGTAATTGATTTGTTTTTATTTACTTGAATTTAAACAATTTTTGTGGTAAAATCTGTCATAGATCAAAAACAATTAAATATTTTCAAGATGAGCTGATAAGTTGGAAGGACTTTCTGTGTTTTAATTAGCCCGCCAGATGTAACATATATAACCATGTAAACAAAATAACAATAAATAAAATAAAAACGAACATAAGACTCACACTTTTGTAACTTATTTCAAACGACTTAAAAATATTATAATCTCTCTTATCACAATTAATTTATGATTTACTCTGTGCTGTGAATTATTTATATACACAAATAATCTGAAATAAGATATTACATTTTTACAAAATGTTTACATTCTCTCTGAAAATAAACAAATCTCAATGGCCCTTTTGTTTCCAAGCAAACCGTGTTTTTGTAATGGAGCAAAACAAACCTTAATAAATTATAAGTATTGAAAAAAATGATTTTTAGCCAGAAACAGAATTCTACAGTTTTGATATGATATAAATAAATTAAAAAAAAAAAAGATTCTTTCTGTACGTCATGCTCGACGGAAACATAAACTAAAAAGCAATATGATATCTACTCCCTTGGTCCGTTCTGAGTTAAGAGTATTTCTCTCTCTGACGAGAGCGAGCATGTTTTTTTTTTAGTTTTCTGGGATCAAAAAAATCAACATTGTTTATTTTACGTGAAAATAATGATTTAAAAACAAAAATATAAAACAGGACCAAACTTCGCACATGCCTCGAAAAAAAAATTTGAAAATAAGAAATTTTCGCTCGTGTGATCTGGATCAAAAAAGACCTCTTTGTTTTCGGAAAGTTGCGCTATCCAATACACCCTTTTAAGGTGGACTATATTATATGTACTAATATATATTTTCTTCATAAAAAATGTTTTTTTTTTTATATAATTGTTTCCTCAACACGGTTTTGTAGGCTGGTTCGTTTACTCAACGGCACATACTGGAAACATATAAGTAGCGTCACCCATATCATATAATGAAGATTTGATGGTGCCATACGGTATCAAATGATGAAGTTGTGAACATAGCACATTGCTTTTGTATCCAGATTCTAGTGTCGTACGCTTGCCTGCGTTGGTCTGAACATGTATGTTACAATAGCTCGCATGCCTCACTTTAGACTCCCAATAAATGTTCTCTTTGGTAAGCTAATGAAGGGCAAAATAAATCACAGTAGGCAGTTCAAGAGACATAAGAACGTACTGCCTGAGACGATAAAAAATATTGATGTTCAGTACAAATGGGAGCCAATAGAGCAGAAAGAGTCAAATATAGTAAAATTCTTCCTAGTTATCGGAAACCAATGAAGAAAAAAGACACACAAAAGCTGCAATTGTTGCAGCTTCATGTCTTATTGCAACAGCATATGTGGCGTTTAGTATACAACCTAGCAGGTTTATTGCTCCCACCCAACCAGAAAAGTGCTAATGAAATCTAAAGTAAAAACCAGAATGGAAACTTTTCTATATAAAAAATCTGGGTACCAACCGGAGTTGAACCCGTAACACTCGTGCTGGAATACATGTCTAACAAATGCAACTATAACACAAATATTTGTATAATCTTACGGGCAATTTATGCAAGATACTTAAAATAACGTTATACAAAAAAATACGACCAAAATCTACAATTCACGAATTCCTTATCGTTTTATATTTTTTCTTTAAATTGACTTTTCCGCCCTTTTCCAGTGGTGGCCCACCATGGTACGCGGCCCAGAGCGGGTCCCCTCCCGTATCACTGTTACCCGTGGAGCTTTCTAGGCAACGTGGCTGTGCACGGTGAGAGTCCCCGTTGAAATATTGCTTATCACAGTGTTGCCGCTTCATTAACTCCAGGGCTCCCGGATCCGGGGTTAAACCCTCGTACAGGAGTTCCAAACCCCTGGTTGCAATGTTTGAAATAAATATTTGAAATTTATTTAATACGTGTTTTAAAAAATCTTTTTTAGATTTTGTGTTTTAGCTTGTATGATTAATTTGATAGATTTTGAAGGGCATGTTGTTTTTTATTCAGGGCATATATATTCCTGTTTATAATAATATATCAATTAATTAAAAATTAATCTTATAAGTTAAAAATATAATAAAAGAATATCTTAAATGCTTCATCTTTTTTTGTATGGTTGTGTTTCATTTAATTTCAAACTTTTTAATTTTGTTGAATCTGTTATAATATATAACTTAATTTATAATTTGAGCACTATATCAAATGTCATAAAGTAAGACACATACTTCAAGGCAAAATTTAATCAAATTCTAAATATTTTATTGTTTGCCACGTTACCGCCTTTTGTTCCATGTATAACCCTAATTATACTTTATTAACTAGAATTTTACACCGATTGACGTTGGATTGGGATATAACTGGTATAATTAAGGGCTCTAGATATAAATCAATCTAACAATCTATCCCTTTGATACCATGGTTTAATATAGTGAATGTATAAGATGAAACAGTCTGTCGAGCCAAAGCGGACGAGCCAATGCGTAGTAGCTTGTCACCTTTACAGAATGAGTATTGTGGATAATCCCGGCTGTGAATGTAGTCTAGATGATGAAACTATAGACCATATATTTTTCGGTTGTCCTTTGCGAGACATATTTGATTTACTAAAAGTCATATCTTTGCCGCGTCCAATGAATGTTGCGTTTCTTCTTTCTTCGAGGAACTTTTCTATTTATGGATCGATGGTTTAATTTTTGAAGCTTAATTATTGGAAACTTGAAATGATCTAGAATTGTTATTTTTTTAAATTGGTTTTATTATATTTACTCATATAATTTAATGATGTCTTTAGTTTGCTGGCACAAATCATCCTAGTTTGGGTGGATTGCTTATTTAAAAAAAGAGCTAATTTTTTATCACGTTTTTCTTTTCATTCGGTTTTTGTTTGTCATCAAATATTTTTTACAATCATACTGGAAGATGTTAATTCATTACACTAAATAAAATCATACTGGAAGATGTTAATTCATTACACTTTTTAGAGAAAATTTCATAAAAATATTTTTTTAGATAAAACCGTAAGCTTTGAAATATAGTTTTGGATCAAAATCAATTATTAACATTCCTTAAGAATTTAATGACGTTTATTGTAATGGGAAGAATATATGAAGTATTTGAATGTATTTTAACACTTTTTTTATCGTAACTAGCATTCTCGTACTTTCAACATTATATTATTTAAACTATCAAAAAAAATGTGTTTAAAATCCTTACAAATTACATTTAATTTATCTTTTAATAAATGAAATATAGAAACAATCAACAAAAAGTGGAAATAAAAAAGCAAAAATTTTCCTAACATAATGTAGCCTTATTGATATTTAATAAAGCATTAAAAAATATTTAAATCTTAATATATTCCTCGTCCCATATTGCAATCCAAATCCCATTTTTATTCCCAGATTCCTGAAAATTAATCTTTTGTTTCGATTTTTGTTTTTTTGTCTATGTATTCACTTTGCTTTATACATGGGAATTGATAAGAAATTCGCTCATGCAATAAATCCAATAGATGTTCATATATGCCTGAAAGTATAAAATAAATAAAATTAATGAATAATTATTTAAAAATTCCCATCCATAACCTATCTTCCGTTTTAATTGATTTTTTTTTTAAATTTCATTTTATGTCGAGTTTCTTTTCTGTTCGGAGGTTGGCGAACAACAAATTTATTGTA
This sequence comes from Odontocerum albicorne, assembly GCA_949825065.1. Lineage (NCBI taxonomy): Eukaryota > Metazoa > Arthropoda > Insecta > Trichoptera > Odontoceridae > Odontocerum > Odontocerum albicorne. Next base: position 25,367,841 of record OX463848.1, on the reverse strand, counting down.
TCACGGTTAAATAACTTACGTTAGTTAATTACAGAGGAGACACATTTTCTTTTTGTTCTACTGCTCAACATTTTTTTTTTTTAATATCAGTGTTTTTTAATATCAAAATTTTAATATCAGTGAAAAGATCTCAAAAGTTTCATCTTGCATTCTACAATACATACAAAGTGCTATATCCCTTTGATGGTGGATAACATTTTTGTTCTCTATCTTTCCGTTTCAAGATGCCATCTTTACGAACTTGGCCAACCCTCGTGATTTCCAGCATTCTATGAAACTACTACATTTCAAAAGCTTCTAGTTTTTTTACGATGGCCTAAGAAAGTGTCCGTACTTCAATATCAAAGAGAAGGACAAAGAGCATTTAGCAATGCAAAATTTGTATACGTAAGTCGAGATTGATATTTTAGTTGCAGAGAAGATAATACGTTTAATTGAAGCAGTTTCGTGTTATCTTTACTCTTTCTTATTTTGATCTATGGAGACTGTTCGTTCACATTGTGTGTTAAGCCAACATTCCAGATATTTATATTATTGAACAAACTTCAGAATTCAATTATTTATATCAAGATATACCTTCTGTAATTATATTTTACTCGCAATCGGAAAAATTGTCTTAAAATCTTCTCAAACTTATTGTTCAAAGTTCATTACAAATTCCATTTTGTTTAGATAATGAAAACCACTAGCAAATTCCAATTTCTCTTTTATATTTCGTGTTTTATTGTAAAAAAATAAAATGACAAAACTCATGGTTTTTTAAGTAAACAACTTACGTAAAATGCCAGTCAGTATCTAGCCAAATACTTACCATGATTAAAAGCGGATTATCTTTTTCAAATTTGAAAGTGAGTTTTGATAAACGTACAAAAGTAAAATAATTAACATGAAACAATGTTATTTACATCTGCTTTAAATCCCAGTTTCAGCAAAATAAAATCATATTTTCCAGTTAAATTTGACTCAATACTGACCCTTGCAACCCCAGAGGTTAAACCCAAAATCGTCTAAAAATACCGTTGACCATATTTTTTGTTAAGATTTTTTCTACCTCTAAACGAGTATGGGTGTGTTTAATTTTATCGTTAGACCTACTGATCGCGACCACACATAATTACTGTCCGGTGGTAATTATCAAAAAGATTCTTTGTGGGTATTCACGGCTCCGTAGTCAAGTTGCTCGGATGTAAAATCGTTTGGCGTCACTTCGCACCCTGTAGAAAAATGAACTTTTCAGGATGTTCACAAAGGAGGATGTAACATATTCACTGAAAGGAATTTATTACACGATATCCAAAATGTGACATATTTTTTAGAAATTGAGTATAATATAATACAAGCATGTTTTGAAGAGAACCGGAACATTGGTAATAAATATACGTTTAGGAATTTTTCAACCTTGTTTCAACCTATGAAACTTTACATATTAACTTATCAAGTGCAGCTACCAATACACGTTTATTTACATGAAAATAATTTGGAGTCTTTCAACTTAACCTTTGCATATTAATATAAGTTTTTCTTAAATCATGCAGTAGGTTTTTATAGAAACTTTTCAGTCTGCGAATGTGACACTCGTATTATGGTTTATTGCGTTGTACATAAAAGGACATGGCAATATCATATTTTACACTTCTTAGAATTTTGTAAAGAACGTATGTATTTTATAAAAATAAAATAAATGTAAAGCTTTAGAACTATTCACATTTCGTCGGGAGTTGTTTCGTCACACGCTATAGTTACTCTTCCCGATGTGATTGGCACTACAAGCAAGGGCTCATACAAGTTATTGTAGTTCACCAATATTTATTGCGTGGGTGACCCCATGCATAGGTACGCCTTAGTATGCAGTGACCGTGGTTTTAGTAAATTAAAACCCATAACCAACCACGTTACGAGATTTTAAAAAAATCCTATGGTATGAAACTTTTTGTTAGTTGACTAACGATTGATAATGCGATTTATAAAGAAAAAAGGTTTGTTGACCTTTATGAAAAACGATGACTTTATATTTCTCGAATTTAAGAAAAAACTTTTGTTTTACTTTATGATGTCAAGTTTATAATTTTTTTTACAAAATAAATAAACAATTTAATTTTTTATTTTGTATTCACCACTGTTTTATTTGAGTTCACAGCCGGTTTCAAAGACCTCCGTTTTCTTCGTGAAGTGAAGATGAACGAAATTATGTAAAAAAAATCTAATTGTAATAGGTACAGGAGAGGGGGAGGGGAGTAGTGGCTTTTAAGGGGAGGGGAGTAAGTAGGCGTCAAAAGGATATCTTTTGAATGGGAAACATATTAAGCAGAAGACTATTATTGAAATTTTCTTGGTCGCTTATAATGTTGAGACTTAATTTAACGCTTTTGTCAATCTCGTAAAATAAAAATGAAGTGCTTTATTTATTATTTTGAATAAATGATTTTGCAGTTTTTTTCTTACTAATAGAACGCATCTGAATGGTTAATCATTTCATGACAATCCAATCAGAAGTCATGCATTACGTTTTTCCAACATCTTTTAAACTACACATATACATACCAGAATGGTATTAAAAAAAATCTGTCCGATCCCACCACCAAATATGCTATTATGAAGGACAAAATAAGTCTCCATAC